>DWON01001401.1:0-24644 GCA_018251015.1 Phocides pigmalion okeechobee
CAAACGAGCATGCAAACCACCTGATGTAAAGGAGTCGCGGCCCATAGATATCCACGTACAACCATAAACATGACTCGAATGAGCACGAATGTAGATACGTTGCTACTCCTAAGGACTAAGATGGTCGCCACGCTTCAAAGTGTAGCGGGCAACCGCACCTCTCTAACCGAAACAATCAATGCTTTACGGTGGTTAATGAGTTATGAGGCGGTTATTATAAATACTTCAACCTTATTTGTAGTACAGAATACAAGTATCCCCAGGTACAGGGATAGGGACTACAAAATATTTTTTAAATATTATTTGTCTTGCTAAAATATTGCATTATTATATTGCTCTTTGAAGTGACCATAGCTTTAGAAAATTGTAAATGAAAAACTAAAGCAAAAACCCAATTTATGACACTTTATTTCGCAACAAATATTAACCTACTATTAAAAATATATCTACTTATATTTTTTGTGTTACACAGTCCATAGTACACGATCTATATTTCCAAAACCTTGATAGGTGTACAATAAATAAATAAATTTGTTAAAATCAAAGTAACCTAAGCATATCAAAAACAATATTGTCACATTACGAAGATAGCTTATAAATAAACAAACTAGCCCTTGTTAACGATATTCAATCAGCCGTGAAAATACAAAGGGCTGGCTGTTTACGTCTCGGCCCGGCCGCCTCTCTGCCGCGCTGCTGTGGCGCCGAATTCCGCCGCCAATTTGTCACATTCACATCATGTCTGACAATAAAATAATTTGGCCGCCAACGCGCGATACATGCACAGATAATTTCCGTTTTTTTAATATATGCTTTAACTACTTTGGAGTCTGATGTTTTTGATTATCTTTTAATCATAAATGATTGCAGTTATTAATGTACCAAAAAGCTAAGTACCTACGATAGATGTGAATTAGAACCCATTATAAGGTTGTTTTGTTTTTTTTTTTATATATATTTCTTGAAATATTTTTAAATTTAGTAGTTAGATTTAAAAAAAAAGTTTTTTTGCCTTTTTTCTTTGTACCTACTTTATTTTAGAACCAATAATTTTTTTCCAATATTATGGCTACGTTAGACATAATTACTGTTGAAAAATATTTATGAACGATTTTCTCAAAGAGATACTGTCGTATTTTGTTACGATTTATGTGTGTAATAATAAAAAGTTGTGGCGCCAGTGTTGCTTCCGATTCATTATGCGTTATTTCCCCCACGTTTTCGGCAAGTGTCTCCAAAGTCCCCAAGATAAGCAAGAAATCGATAGGTGAAGTAGATCTCCCTTAATTTATTTGTAACTGTTATTGGCGATGCAATGCAAGCACTCACCGATGGACGGCGTCGGGGCCCAATGTGAGGCCACGAAATAAGCTTGAAGTATTTTCAATGCATGTTTTGTATTGATTATTTGACTTGACTTGATTGACTATTTCATAGGATGTATAAAAAAACTTTCTAGCTGCTTTTTGCACCTCGTGGTACATTCCGGTGTCAAAGGCACGGAATACATTTGGTTCTAATATAAATGTAATCTACTTAAACCTGCATGCAATTTGATTTAGTATTTTCGTGTTCATAACCAAATATATACTCAATATTTGATTTTTGATTTTGATTTTGAATAAATTGCGCCGTAAAAATTAAGTTCAACTGTGATTTCATATTCCTAAGATTTAAAACGAGTAATTGCTTATAATAATTGTGTAATTGATGCATTTTCTATTCACATATTTTAAATCACTCGCTTAGTTAATTTAGTTCAACGATTGAACTAATGATTGGAACTAACAACAAACCGTGATGGATGTAATAGAACAAGTAGGAAGAGGCAGTTCTGCTCCGCTGGCCGCGTGGCCGGCGCGCACGGTGGCGGCAACAGGCGCCGCCACGCCGCGCCTCACATCTGATGCCGTGCGATAATTGACAACTTTTATATATTTATGTACCAGTATGTTATTTTAAGTACTGCTCTTTACATTTATATTATTGTTAGCCGTAAGGAATTACTTAAGGACTTAAAATCTTGTTTTAATGTTTCGGTAAGCGCTGGCAGTTATATTAAACATCGTATTTTTTGAAACTGTTGTAGGTCGATCAGAACACCATCTGACATTTTCTTATATAATTTAAATGTAAGGTAACGTAAGCTGCTGAGTTTAGCCCTGATGACGAGCCATGCAACTGATTCGAAATATAGACAATTAAAAAACGTGAGTGAGTCGTGAGTAACCGTTATATAGTAAAAAATCTAATTTCCATGATGATATTAGCTTAAAATCATAGGTTCATACCTACTTTGTATTGAGCATAACCTATTTAGATCATGCCCAGTAGTGACTTTCGATAAGGTAGAACTAAAATTCGAACTAGGAGGTACCGCGATAGTCTTTTAATCCGCCGTGAAAGAACTCTTGTGTTTCGATTGAAGAAGCGTAGTCGACGGCTGTAATTAGAAGAGAGGCGAGTATTTCAGTTCTCAGGAGTAACAATGCATCCAAATGCAACCCCTACATAAACCTTCAGTCCTATTGGATGTACTTATGCGTATGTCCATGCTGTAGAAAATGCATGCATGCTCGTTTGCTACATTCTCAACTTGAGGTAACTAGATGGATGTAACATAATAGCTTTGATGGCGCTTGTGTCGTTTACAGTGGCGATTAGGGAAAACCAATCTGATATGATTGATGCTCCGTCAAGCAAAAATCTGTTTTATAGCATTTACATTATTCAAAACTTAGTATAACATGGAAAACTTATTTTAATAAACGCTTAAATTAATAAAAAAATATAATCATTGAGAGAATAAATTATTTAATCTGCACATATTCATAAAACAATAAAAAGCGCGCCATTTTTAAACATACTATTCTTATATTAAACGCATTCCAAACAATTTTATGTGCATAAGTTATAGCTCCTTGTTCTTTGATAGCTAGTACTTGTTACAACCCTATATTATTTATCACAGATTACTTCATCGCTTTTTTGCGCGCCAAGTGTGCTACCGCAGCGACACCGATGACGCCGGTGGAGTCCGTCCGGCGAGAGCCGCCGGAGCCGGAGACGCGCCCGTCCGGCGGCACGGCGCGCCTGCAGTGGGTTATGACAGCTCCATATAAATATCATTGTTATGAACTACTAGCTGTTACCCGCGACTCCATCACGCAATTTAAGATAAATAGATATTTCTGGTATTTTAAAATGAAATATAGGCCATATGACATATATAAATTGTTTACAGTTATACTAAATCCATGGTCTATAGATGTATTATTTTTGGAAGGAAACTATCTTATTATTAATATCTCATACAAATTCCGTTACGCAATTAAAAATAAACCAACATCCAAGCATCTAAGCATTTCCATCAAATTCTATGATGACAAACTGGACCCTGGTTTGCAAAATGATGATGACCCAAACTTACATAGAAAAGAACCTACTCTTGGACTCTTGAAAAATACTTGTAGATGCCCTTGAGTTTCAGTACATGACCTGGCCTGCGTGCTCCTGGACTACTCTTGTTACATAAAAAATAATAAGAAAATTAATATTGGTGTACCTGCTAATTCGAAGTTTTAGTTCAAATTTTGGATTTCTATGTCATTTTAAAAATAGTTAAGTCTGCACAATTGGTCGAATTTATTCCATACACGTTATCTAAAATAAGTTTAAATAATTATAATTATTCAAATTCTTGTGTCTAAGTATATAATTATAATATTTTACACACATTTAAATTTAGTAAAGAAAATATAAAAAAAACATCTCAGTTATTATTTTACCCCCTTGGGAATGATATTTTCAAACTTCCTTTTTTGGCACTTATTATGTATTTGTTATCGACAAAATTTCAATATTCTAAATTTAACATTTTCCACTGTTATCACTGGGTCTATCACTCACCTTTCTCTTTTATTTGTAACAAATACGTTTCCTTATTAAGTAAAAGACAATTAAACTCTCCCCCTGTTTCCGCTACGCAATACAACGCGCAGTAGTAAGAAGTGGCGCCTTGGAGCCCTTGCGGCGAGAATCGTTGGAGCCACCGTCGCCTGCCTGCCTCACCATACGACACGCGACTACTTTTACCGTTTGGATACACCAATAACGTGATATTAACTACCTAGGCTTAGGTAGTGTAGTGTAGGCTTCCCAAGACAAGCCTTTCGTTTATCGGCATGTCTGTAAAATTTTATAATAAAATTCCAGACGGGGATCAATCCCTGCTTTTGCTTAATTAAAAAAAATGACATAAGGGCCATTTAAATGATAAAAAAGCCTGAGACTGAGCCTATCTCATCTGGCTATTTCTATTTCCCATGTAATAATTTTATTTATATATATATGTATTCACCCTCTTCACTGTTTCCTAGCCTTCATAGTGCATGCTTAGGAATATATACCGTTATGCAAGGTGGTAGGGATTGTTGCAAAGTAGTTTTAATAATTTAATAGCATAGCTATAAAGCTTGTACACATATACCTGTAACTAGTAAAACTTTTAAAAGAGTTATTTCCCGAACCTACTGATCCTCGTTCGCGGTATCTCCGCGGTAAAGTTTTTAGCGGCAAAAGTACTACTAGGTGACAGATGGTAGTACTCAAGTTTACCGGAGGTACCAAGCCTTAATTCGCTGTGAAGCAACTTTTGCATTTTGATTGGAGATGCGATTGTCGGGTACATTTACATACGAAGCGATCATCTTAGTGGTCAGAAGTAACAACGCATCTGTTCACGTCAGACAGGACTTTAGTCTTGCTTGTGGTTGTATGTGGATGTCCATGGACTCCATGCCTATTTAACATCAAATAGTCTGCATGTTCGTTTGCTATATATTTGTTTATTTATATAGACACCAACGCAGGTAACATATATAGTCGCCCGTAATTAAGGGTATCTACTATCTAGCATGCATAAAAATTAAAATATGTGACGTAATGATCATTTTATTAAAATACCTACTTTATCGTTATAAGTTTTTTCTTACTATTTAAATAGTATAGCTTTTTTACATATTTTTAAATTTTGGTAGGAAGTCTGTTATATCTCACAATAAATCGTTAATTTAACATAATTTATTGTAATGTTTACAGAGTCTTGGTAATATGGAATACTGACCGCGGTCTGTATGGCAGCAAGGCATAAGAAAAAATTACATCAGTTTTTCCTAGCCAGGTAAGCTGGGCAGGAAATTTGTAATTTACTTACTAAGTAGTACTTTACAATCAATAGTACTTTTAAATAATTCTCATTTAGTACTTGTAACTATTGATGGAGTGACATTCCACATAAAAATCACAATTAGATCGTGTTTGCTGAATGTGGTAGATGTATACGATCGATATTAGACAGATCATTCATTTGTGACAGAGCTGCTTAGACAAATGCATGGTTTTATGTTGTCTGTTCCCCTTGCGCAATTTGAGGCGCAGAGACTCCATAGAGGCGCGCCTCGGAGTCCTTACGGCGAGGACCGGAGTCGCCGCCGCCCGCCCGCCGCCGCCGCCGCCGCCGCCCGCCCGGCGACACTTGCAACGAATAACATAATAGACTTGTCTCCACAAACAGTAAACATTCATTGACTTCTTGTCAACATTGTTCTAAAATCTTTTATTATCTCTGTAAAGTTGATATGATGTCTTCTCTACTTAAATTCTAGCCTTGCCATTTACTTACAACCTTAGCCAAAAAGGCGCTCAAAGCCGATTAACTAAACATTTTTCATTGTAACTTTCATTTAGTGAATGATTTGTAATTAAATTTTAATTTGAAATGAATTTATATATTGTACACATCTCTCGGAATAAAAAGGGTAAGGTTGAACTCGACCACGCTGGTTAAGTTAAGTTTCATAAACTTTACACACCTTTGGGAAGCTTCCGGAGAACTCACAAGCAAAAAGGTTTTCTCACGTTATTCTTCGAAGCTACAAAATCTTCACGTTATGGCAAATGATCGTTATTTGTAAAACGTACTTTTGAATAATCAGAAGTATGTATCATATTTGAACCTCGAACTTTCCGTGTGAGAGAACAGAATGTTACCACATACATTTTAGAATTATTCAAATTATTTATTGCTATACAAGTTATAGAGGTCTAGGCACGGGCAAAGTAGAACGTTATCTTTAGTAGAGATATGTACTTAATTGTAGTATATGTTATATAGTATTTCATAGGTATATTTATATAGCGGAACTTTAGTTCGACTGCGGAGGTACTACCCTCACTCTCACAATCCGTCGTGCAAGGACTCGTGTTTCAGTTGCAGAGGTTTCCGGTTACACTCAAAGTGAGGCGACCATCTTGGTTCAAAGAATTATCAACGCATCTAGGTGCTTCTTACAGGACTTCGGATTTGAGGTTGCACGTTGATGTTCATGGACTGCAGCGACTACTTAATATCAGGTGGCCTGCATTCTCCTTGCTACTTTCCTCATATACGAGAAAGTAATATCAAATATGTTGGGCGGAGGATACTCCCCGGATCGGGATACATTACAAACTGTCAACTTCTTAAGTGAAGTGGCTGCTGCCCCAATTTGTGATACAAGTTTGCTCTGCTAAGCTATGTGCGCATCGGGAGACACTCCATTAATATGTCAAAATATAATACCCACTCCTGGATACTTAAGTACAGTTCATTAAATTGAGTAGTTGACTCTACTCAGATACTAGCTCTTATTTAATAATTACTTTTATGGGTGCTAACATTTGAACTTATGGGTTAGTCCGTGAGCTATCCCTGATTAAGCACTTTATATAAGTAATAACTATGATTTGCATAAGCAGGCTTATGTTGTTTAATTCACGGAATCTTTTCCACCGACAGGCATTTTTCGAAATGGTGTTCATCAAAATATAGTACCTACTCTATTGATACTTAATTAAAGTTGTTTAAATCTAGCAGTCGGCTCTACTTAAGTTATTAAGAGGAAGTTACTATATTGATTCATTCTTTTCTATGAGTATTTAATTTGAAATCAACATTTGAGAGAGGAAAAGTTAGTCCGTGAGGCATCCCGGATTAAGTTTTAATTTACTGTTTAAAATAAATAATAATTATGACTCGTATAAACACAGCTATAGCGTTTTATTCGCCGCTTCTTTTCCATTTCAAGATATTTTCAAAAGAGGTGGTTTCTGAAGCAGTGTTAAGTTTAATGACGCTCAAAAAGAGTTCTATATGAATCTACTTTGAATAAATGGGATTTGACTTTGAATTTGATAGTAACAGTGAGCGGGAGTATTCGTTCGACTGAGAAAATTGGAGTCCAAACTGTAATAAGTTTTAGTTAAAGGTCTTAATTAAAACTTAATCGGAGTTGCCCTATGGTCGAATAGACTTTGGTAACACGGAGATCTCCTTCCAGGCGAGTTGTTGTGCCTGGGGAGCGGCCGTGCTCCGAATGTCTCATTTCAGAGTTTGTATATATGAAAAATATTTAGAAAACTTCGATAGTGTGATTCAGGATTGTGTGGCGCCATCTCTTGTCAAGTTGTAGAAAGTCACCACATGGATCTTCATTGATTAGACATATTATAGACAAAATAATCTAAATGCTTTAACATGCGATTAGATAATAAAATAATGTTCATTTTTATTTAATGTCTATACATCTCCTGTTCTATTCATAGATGGTTAGTAGTGACAGATGTCCATGGGCGATAATAACCAGTGACCTATAATATTATATATCTTATATAGGTACATAAAATGCATGCCAGATGAGTTGTCTTTATAAACACCAAGTTAATATTTCATTATTAGGGAAAAAAAAATAATTCACACGATATATCTAATTAATAATTTCTATTTGAAGCACTCTGTATGAAAGTACCTATCTACTTACATATATAAGTGGTTAGTAATAAATCTATCTCATCAGCTCCAATAAACCAAGACAATAACGTTTACGATGTCACACGGGGTTGTGTCACGGATCGGTTATCAGCACGACGGTGGCCAAGCCAGGTGGCGCCTGCTCGCGTTTAACTTATTTGAAGTGTCTTGTAACTAAATATGTAGTATCCGTGAGTAAGTTGCCAATTCTAACTAATCATATCCAATCGGTATAAATATCCGCGGATTTAAATACGGATTCGAATCTTTAGTATCTAGTTCCGTTAGTACGAATATCGATAGGAACTAAACTATTTTGTTGAGTCAGTGTCGATGTGCGGAACTTAAAACAAGTTAATGCTTTGCATTAGTAAGTTATTCGTTAGTATTTTATTGGTAAGTTACAATACATTATTAATAAATTAATTTATTGCAATGTAAAAGTGCTAAACTTGTGATTTTGAAAAATATACAATTCCTCTAATTTGAATGGTATATAAAAGCAATGCTAAGAATTTCTTACAAGTAATAAGATTTTATAATAAATAATATATTTAAAATATACTTTAATGTAAACGATCCGTTCAAAAACTACTGTAAAGGAACGGAACGAAAAGGAAAAAGATTTGTCTGCAAGATCGACCTTTTTTGTATATCCTCGGTTACGCATAAAGATATACACTAATTTAAATAAAAATTGGTAAGGTCTCTTTTCTAATTTTAAAAACATCATAATTAGATCCTCAAAAATTACTTGTATAATTTAATAAAGTTCCATGATTGTAAATAAAATTTAAGTAAAATAATAATAATTGAAACTACCTGTGGGACCTGTATGCTTATAACTTTAGTCCTACCAGAGGTTGTATGTAGATATTCATGGGCTTCAGAAACATCAACTTAACATCAGGTAACCTGTATACTGTATGCCGCTTTTTTGTGTAAAAGCTGAGTCTCAAAACGGTCATATTGTATCTTTTTTATATGAGAAGAGTAGCAAACGAGCATGCAAACCACCTGTTAATCAGTCGCAGCCCATAGACATCTGAGTTCAACCACAAACACGACCGAAATCCTATCTGAGCTCGAACACGTTGCTACTCCTGAGTATTAAGATGGTCTCCTCGCATCAAAGTGTGGCCGATACTGTTATCGGCCACACAGAGGTGCGGTCACCTCTCCAACCGAAACACAAGTAATGCTTACTTGTGTTTCGGTTGGAGCGGAGTACAGCGGATTATGAGGGCGGCCACCTTCAACAATCTTCTTCAAAATAACAGATGTCTATGAGATGTCTCTTACTATGAAGAGGTAGTGCGATGTGTGATAACGTAGACCGTAACCTTCGAGATTACGGACAGATTAGAAAAACAATGTTTACGGTCGACTAATGCGTTATAGACTCCGAGACGCGGATGGTGTTTGGCACGTTACATCACGATCGGTTGTCAGTGGATGGCTCCGTGGCCGGCTACAGAACAGGTAACTTGGAGCGTGTATACATGGCCTTTAGGTCTACTTGACCTATTAACTAACTTTCTAGTCTCATACATCATCAACATCAGCATAGAGCGTCAGGGTTCTGAACGTCATAGTACGCAATTTGAATTTTTGGAAAGTATGTGATTTTTTGAAAATCATAATTTGCTTTTAGTAAAAGTATCTATGTATAATTCTTAAAGGTGTGAAACCTAATAAAAAATGAATCTGTGTCGAGTAACTTCAATCTTACCAAATTTACTTTTTAGTCACAAAGTTTTACAGTTGTTTATTGCGTAATCCTAGATGTTGTATTCGACTAAAAAGCATGAAATAAAAAGTTTTATAAAAATCGATCAAGTCGTTTTCATGTGATATACTGATATACTGAGAAGCAAACGGGTAGATAAATAGACAACATTTTTAAATAGAAAATAAAAAAGTTGAATAAGATTTTTCAAAAAACATATACGGCTCATTTCAAGTCGTATTACATTTATAGAAATAAGATAACAAATTCTGAGGAATCTGAATTTGTGTAAATGTACAAGCTTAAACGGCATTTCCGACATTTGTCTGGTCTGTGGGCCGGTAAGACAAGCGAGTGGCGCCTGCTTATTTGTGCGAGTCGGGCGGTCGGGAGCCGCCGCGCCGCCGCCGGCGCCCCGCGGTCCGAGCGATGGCGCGCCGGTACAATACAGACTCTTTAGCGACAGCGTTTCGCGTGTTTTTGTATATATGAAGAGTTCCAAGCGATCATGTAAATGACGTGTTAAGGCGCTGCAGCATCCACATGGAAGCGGTCGTCCTACTTGTCTAGTGGCGCTGAATATTTAACTCGAACATTTTGTATACCGTCTAGAAATCGGGGTGGTTGTCAGTAATGGTCCTAGTCGTAATGGTCGGAGGCGACCTAGGACAAGAGCTCCCGAAAGAACAAGCGGTTGCACAGAAAGTTGTGCGAACAGAAATGTGGTCCTTTCTGAGGTCGAACGAGAGTTATTGCTATTACTAATGACTAAGCTGATCGGCTTGCTTCTAAGCGTAGACGGCAACCGCATCTTTCCAATCGAAACAAGACCTGTTACACGGCAAATTATGAGACCGACATTGGTACTTCCCCAGACAAACTACAGTCTTATCACCTATCAATTGATTACAACAGACATGTTACATGTTTTTTTATTCTGAGAGACATAATTAATAATAATCTGTTAATGGCCATGTTTGTATTCTGTAATAGATCTGTCAATCTGTAATAATACTTTGTTACTTAATCGCCGTCCGCTAGTGCCCCGCACCGAAGCCCCGAAGTGCTCACTAATGATTGCCCATGATTTATTTGGAGTTCATTTTTATCGCTGCCTGATTCCGCCGCCGTGACGGCAAGGTGTACGTAGGTACTTTCCTACTGTTTGTTTGTTTGCCCTTTTGTTTCGAACATTCACTTATCTTGTTAGCTGTAGAAAATGTCTTTCGGGGCAGAAATATTAAAAAGTTCAACCTCAAGTATGTTCGCGGGAATTTTAAGATAAGGAAGAAAATTATATCTCTGCGACCCCCTGGTTATAACACAACAAACTGTATCCCTAATCTTGTGTTCGTTCAAGGGGTACAAATTGAAATAAGTTTCATTCTAATAAGTTAAATGCTTCTCGGACGTACGAACTGATACGTACTTGAACAGGCAGAGATACAGATAAAAATATTAAAAATGTGTATTTGGTCCCTATATATATTAAATTACATTAATTATTATAACAATACTTAAAAAATATTGAATTTACAAACACGGGTCACTTAAAGATTTATCATGTGTATATATAGCAGATATTCAATGTATGAAACTTTTTCAAAAAGGGCAAGAAGTTTTGGTGTTGCGGCATTTTTTACCTAATCATATGTGTTATTTCTGGTCAATTATCTGGGTTATATTTATTTTTCTATAATTACTTGCATGTGTATCAGAGTCAAGCAAGTTGCATTAAAGCACTGCACTTAAATGGGGAACCACTTACTCCTAACTCCCGAATAAGACCTATGGGAGTAGGGAGCAACTGAAAAACAGCGCTGTGCGGGATCTCTATCCCGTAGTAGCTAAAGCAGAGGCGCTTGCTGTTGCCCCGCTATATTCTATTTTATTCCTAACTGCAAGTTATTGTATACTTAACTGTTAAAAATTTGAGGCAATAAACGATTTTATTCCGCTAGAGGCGCTAGCTTGTCGTACGGTACAAAAACAAACGAAATTATAGAAAATACAGCACGAAATTGCACATGTATTATTATTTTGTTGTATTGGGGAAACAATAATGTATTTTCTGTAGAATCAACGATGAAAGGATTTAGGTCTACAGTTGTTCAGAGATTTTATGTACGGAATATTATCAGTAAATCTAGCTCATTTATTTTTGATTGTATCTAATTGAGTAACGTACGAGCATTCAATTAATTTCACGTAAAGTGATCATCCACTGTTATCGATACAAAAAGGACAGTCTTACGATTAGCAATGTATCTACGTCCTAGCTCCGGGTAGATTTTAGTCTTGTTTCAGGTTATATTTCAACATCAACTACAATTCATCAATTGGCCTGTACGCATGATAATTATTTAAAAAACAAATACAAAGAAAAGCCGAATACGCTGGACTTAGAATCCTCCAATTTACTTTTTGCTTTCCTTCTTTCTTTAATCTTACGTATCATAAATGAATAGTAAGTAAGGAATTTTTGTAAATGTTATTCCAAAGGGGATAACATTAGATATATTGATTTCTGAGCCAGCAGAGCCGCGGGCAAAAGCTAGTATTGCATATGGGTTAAATAAAACACATGATTTATTATATTATTGTAATGAAAGTAAAAAGTGCTTAGTACTAAATACAATCTGTGTTTCGAACCAACGCCTCCTCACAAACAGTAGGTACTTATGTATTTACCAATTTTCAGTTACAAAACATACAAATTAACAGTTCTGTAATAAATTAATTGCGCACTTTACTTTTATCGAAAAATGTGGCCCTCAATTTCATTTTTATTTAATAATGCCTTAACTATTTATAGAATACAGGAAAAAAGGCTTCACAGTAGGTTATTCTGTAAAATAGCAACTCAATCTTAGTGAAGTGATGAAACTTACTTCGAAAATATATGTTTTGTTTACAATTTGATAGTGAGTTGGACGTTCGCAACAGATATCCCATAACGAAATGCTTTTTAGCAGTGGTTATGTTTGTTCCGCTTGGCTTGAAAAGCTTTGATCCGTGGGGTCAGGGTGCAAAAAATATTTCAAAATTAATCCCACGTTTAATCAACATCACCGGTGACAAAGGGGCTGGTTTATATCTCGCCCAGAGAATCACTATTCGACGCGGGAATGCGGCTAGCGCTCTTCGCACCATGCCGCATTGGCACGGCCTTCTTTAGAATGTCTAGGTCAGGCTTTTATTATAATTAGTTTTAACTTTTTCATTATTGTAATTAATATTATCATACCATTGATACTAAAATTCATGAGCAAAAAATATTTTATCTTCATACACGAAGCGGTGCCACTGACAATCAACTTTTATAGAAAGGATTTAAGGTATCACCACAGATTTCGCATTCGAGATAATTATACAGAATAACACTACTGATAGGGCAGAAGTACTCGACAGTGAAAACAAAGCTGATACAAACCTAAGGTTCAAACTTCAAACAAAATATCACTCTTTAATCTAAAAAGTCATATTTCTATCGTTTCAAGTGTTTGATATTGTCAATATTGATTTTTAAGATTATTAGTGGAATTAATACATTTTACTATGTAACGGGTACTCACAATGATTTCTTGTGACCAAGATCCACACAATTGGTTCATAATAAATACAGTCAATTAACAAAATCACTAATCGTGAGTAGCCGTTAAGTAAAATGTATTCATTTGTGTTCAAACTTCTTTTGTATTTTGATAGTCCTATTTTATGGCTAGCAACACTTGATTCAGTGTGATTTCTATGTCGAGAAAACTTTATATTACACTATTATAATCTGTGGTTGTGAAACTTTGAATGTTCTATTTCTCACTCGGTACTGTAATAGATTTGGAGCATAATCAACCAAGAGCTGCTCTTATATGTCGGGGGACATACAGGCTAATGACAAACCCGTCTGTCTGTTCAAATCACTTGCAGATCGCTCAGCAAAGTCGCCGTCTGTCAAAAATCGATGCCGACTGGGGCCGACGGCTAACGTGCCCTCCGAGCATGGAAACCGGCTTATTATTTTTCTACCGGCGGTCACCCGTCAAATTGTTGACCACGCCCAACTTCACTTGGCCGATCTATAACCTCATGACTACGCGCTTACATAGACCACCATAGACAAGGCTGTATTTCACATAAATAATTTTACATTTTAAATCATACGTACATCGTACATTTAAATGAAAAAATGGTTTCCCAAGAAAAGGGACAGATCTTTTCATAAATTATTTTGGACCCCCACATCTCCGTTTCCCTTCACGCTTACACTATATACTACATTTTATGTTTATCTAATTAATTGCAAATAGTTCATATTTTAATTTCTAAATTCTGTTGAATGCATCGTTTATAAACTACATCACACACTGGGGAGGGAGAACAGAAAGAGTTAGGTGAAAGCAGAACTACAGAACTAGGGTTATGTACATATAACAAGAGTGACGAAATATGACGTACAATAAACATCATAAATAACATTCATTTATGAATTTTAAATTCATTTATTGAACTGGGCAGAGTAAGGATTTGATATGAAAATATTATCCGGAATCCGGGTAATTTTTATGGCTTCAACATACATTTTGATACAACAATTATAATTGATTGTATGACGCAATTTATAGATGATCTTCATATCGTTCACGTATATATTGGCACATTTACAAAGAAAGATTAAATATGTTTAAACTGCTTAACTAATTGTTTATTCATATGCCGAAAGGAAAAATGTCATAGCGCTAGTTTTCGTAACGAGTAAAGACATTCAATATTATTATAAAATAAGTTCACTTTTATTATAAACATTCCATAAATATTAGATTCGTTTCCGTCAAAGTCTCAAATGTAAATGTGCCAATTGCTACGTGAGCGGTAAAATCTAAGTTTTTACATTTTTAACAGATTTCATATATTCTCTATATTTCCCATATGTCTGTATGGAGTATTTCCAGCATGATAATCATGCTGAAAAGATCCGTTTGACGATGGCTATTTACTTACTAAAGCTAACAGTGTAATGTATATTGTAACAATGTCATTTTTTTTATTTAAAAGCGAGTACCTAGATTTTTTTCTGCCAGTACTTCCTCGCGGTCAACCGATCAACTGATTTTACCTTATAATGAAAAAAAATATTTACTAAAATGTTTGATTAAATTCATCTTAATATTAATTTTAGTTTTAGTTATGTTATCCTATGTATATATATTATTCAAATCCTATCCATAAAATTCGTTGTTTATTTTATATGTAGCGTTCAGTTAATTTGAAGCCAAATAAATGTAAACCAATTATTAAGTTATTTTTAATTACAACTGTCGTTACACACGTCGAAAACACTCTTAACTTCACGTTATAAAGAAATATTTTAATCTCTACACTGTTAGTAACTCATTGTCAGTGTTCCCATACGTATTGTGGCCATGTTCGTAACTGTTTTCCTTTAAAAATAATAAAAAATCTCCTAAAACCAATTTCAATTTATTAGGTATAATTTTAGTGCATTTACTAGACTATACATATAAATTTATAAATAGCAATAAAAAATCCCAACCTTCAAACCTATCCTAACATCAGGGAGAATCCGTTAACCAGGCAACACTGCCCTTTACCTAACACAAAAAGTTGCCCTGAACCTTAAATCCGTTAACACTTTCCCTGCGGCGCACAACACTGCTGTGTATTGACACAGCGCGCATGCGGCTTGTACACACCTGTGTTGTACGTATAAATCTGTATATATAACGGGCAAACACAAGTGCTGCGTTTACGGCGCTACTAGACTGGTGGCGGACATTATGTCACACACAGATGCTAAGCAATACAATATTTCAGTGCATTGTCTACAGAAATATGCTACAGTTTAGCCTTCCGATCTAATATATGATTCGCAGTCAAAGTGTTAAGGGATAACAATTATCTCATCAACACTATAATACATTTAAAACTATGAAAATATTAATAATAATTGTTTAAAAATACTCTATTTTACGTTAAGTACATACTATACCGATTAATGTACTACAAAATAAGGGTATGGATAAAAACAGTATGCAATCTGATAACTTCCTTTGAAACAGTCTTAATGAAGCGACATCACATGTTGCAATTACTCCACAGTCTACATGGACCGTAATGATTTCATATTTGCAGTTCAGAAAGGGGAGTTACCACCATCTTTTAAATCAGGCTTGGTTTAAGCTTACTTTGTAATTTGATGTCTCCAAACAGGTGATGACATCCTATTCTTTTATGACATCTTTTATTTCAAGTCACTATCTGTATGAACAATGAAATTTTATCTGATCATTGTATATGAAAGATATGTAAGAAACCCGACTATTAGCGTACTAAGAGGATAGAGGAGACTAATAGAGAACTAAAATGGTCGCCTCGCTTCAAAGTGTAGCGGTCAACCTCACCTTTCCAACCGAAACACAAAGTTACGCTTTACGGCGGATTATGAGGGCGGCGGTGGTACATCTCCGGTCCAACTGTAGTTCTCCCACCTTTAAACTAGGTTTAACTAACTAGTTCTTGACTATCGCAACACAACCCAAAACAATAGTTGTTAGATTTTTTGTCTATTTATCTGTCTGTTTGATTGTTTGTGCGTACTACCCTCAAAAACGGGTTAACATTTAGGGTTCGTTGTATTTCAACCGGTCTATAAATAAAAAAGGAATGTCAGTTTGCACCTTACGGCTATATGTACATGAAAATTTGGAAAATGATGAAAAACCATGTGAACGAAGTCGCTACTTTATAATTATACTACTTTAAGCATGATAACTTTAAAAGATAATGGTAAATGCCCTGTTTTGACCAAAATAGGAGCAAATCTTGAACTAGAACCTCAGTCGACAAATCAGTTCGTAAAAATAATAAAAAAACTTGCAATGTTGTCTGTAGTTGTACAGAATTAACATCGGAGGTAGATGAGGGTGTACGTACGTATTTTGAAATAAACTTTCTGCGGACGTTAAACCGTATAACTATTTTAAAAAATTAAACTGTAATAACCTA
Source organism: Phocides pigmalion okeechobee (assembly GCA_018251015.1). Taxonomy (NCBI): domain Eukaryota; kingdom Metazoa; phylum Arthropoda; class Insecta; order Lepidoptera; family Hesperiidae; genus Phocides; species Phocides pigmalion. The sequence continues at coordinate 16,602 of DWON01001401.1, forward strand.
CAGGAAACCAAAAATAAATTTCTATAGTACATTGTAACTTAATGAATGGATACTTTTCATAAAACTCTGTAAAATGTATTTTAGTTATTTAAAAATTTTAACTAAAAATAGATTTTACAGAAATTACATTCCTTAGACATGCTTATATTTTTCAAATGGTTTTTTATATGTATCTATATATTTATAAATACATAACTCATTTAATTTAAATGTTACTAAAATATAAAAAGTCCACCGCCATTATTCCACCCTTTGGGGGTAGTATTTTTTGATCAATTTTTAAAGGGACGTAACGAAAAATGTACCCTTTGAAATAATTTTTTTTTTTTTAAACAGTAAAAATATCATTTTTTTTTAATATATTAATACATGGCGGAGGTTATTCTAAACCGGTTAATAAAAGACGCAGTTAGGTGAGAACAAATATAAAAATGACTTGAAAACTTCCTTCTTGAAGTCGGTTAAAAATAAAGACTCGCCAAACATGAGCGCTGAGCTGCCGCGCATGTGGCCGACCGCCAGCGTCACCGTATCGCACGCCATGAAAGAAATAATTTTAATGGGGTGCGTGGTTAAATGGTCCAAAATATACAAAGATTAATTACTTATTTCCCAAAATTTACATAAAAAATAATAATAAAAAAACACGGACTTGAATCATGTAGTAACGGTACTAAAAAAATATTAGTAATTGTAGAAAAAAAGAAAGTATATATGTAACAAGTGACAAAGTAGTCCTCTTCTTCGATTTTGTCTCGGCTAAGGATGGGAGGCGTCTGTTCCTCCCCCCCTACCTTCTTTATATACGCCCACGGAAGTAGCACATGTAATTTGAAATATACACTAGTGGTGTAAAACTGCTGATTTGTTAAATATGGCAGTGATGGCACAGTCGATTTACTAAGTTATACATTTATTAAGGTAATAAAGGTAATTAATTAAGGTAAATATACTACGTACCCTTGTACGTACATACGCGGGTAATTAGGGTTAGGTTAGGTTTGGTTAGCATGTGCAAAAAAACCGGGCGGAATATTTAAATTTTGTATCCATGACTTATATACTATTTACATATATACATTTACGTACATATTTATGTAATTTATAATTGACTGACAGACGTTTAGAATCTTCCCTTTTTCTCCGTAAAGTTCGGGGAAATTTGTTAATCTTTGTACATTTTTTAATCTTTGCACCACTTCTTAACAAAACAATAGCTATACTCATATACGAGATAACTGTACAAAATAACAAGACAAAAAAATGTAATTCCTTTCAGGCCACTAACGCAGAACATATAGTACCTTTGTACCATAAACGTTTATGTCCCGAAACAAAATTAGAATTTGATCGTACCACTTAAGATAGTACCCGTTAAGAATCATGTTTTATTTTGGTCGCGCGGTGCGGGTCGTGCGGGTCGTGCGGGTCGTGCGGGTCGTGCGGGTCGTGCGGGCCGGGCGGGCCGTGCGGGCCGGGCGAGGCGGCGGCGGGTCAGTAGTTGCGGAAGGAGCGCGCGGGCTTGAAGGCGGGCGCGGGCGCGGGCGCCGAGTTCAGGAACAGCTCGATGTAGCGGTGCTCCATGTTGTTCTTGTCGCGCCGCATCGCCTGCCAAACATTATATCGACACTACTATAGTTAATCGACCTTGGGTGCATTAAAAAAAAGTTACTGTAATTTTAAAAAGTGTTTCACAAGAATATTAAACGAGCGTCCAGGTCACTTGATATACATTTTATTATTTTACGGGTACTCAGGATTAACGCTTCAATTGCCGATATTTCAAACCACTTGCATGGCTAGTGGTCACGGCGAGGAATTAAATAAAATGTACAAATTCCGATGATATTACCTTAGTTCATACTCTTGATACATGTATGACAATATACTAAAGATAATCTACGTTAAGTGCATTAAAGAAACGTTTATTTGATTTGTGGCCCACTTAATACCATCGCACGATGTCAAGTGGTTGCTCCAGCCCATAAACTTTCACATATAATATCAAACAGGAGTGAATGCCTACCTGTAATCAAACGTTCTACTTGTTGCTACTCGTGGAAACAACAATTGATTTACGGTCCATGAGGGAGGTCATGATAATCGTATACTTCTAGCGCTAATGCCCTACTTGTGTCCTGTTAGACCGTACAAACCATGTTGAAAATGTGTATTTATTAATCTCACCCTCATAGCGTCCTCATGACATTCAAACTCGACGTCCGCCTCGCCCGACGGCCGGCCGCTGTTGTCGAACAAAATGTTGATATTCACTGGACGGATTGGTTTGAAAAACTGAAAACAAAATTATATTATATTAATAATCTAACACTGCAATACGCAAGAACTTCTTTAGGCTAAAAATGGAAGTAGGCTTCAGGGTTGAAACATAGATTGAACCAATTATTAAAATCTACATTTATAGGATATAAAATATAAAATCCCTAATCCCGTTTGCTACCACGACAGATGAAGTTAAAATATTTAATTTTTTTAGTAGCAGACAAGCATGCGTACCACCTGATGTTAAGTAGTTAATGCAACCCATGGATATATAACATCAAACAGGACTGTAGCCGGCAAATGGATCTTTCTAACCGAAACACAAGTATTTCATATATACTCTATGATCGAGCTATATTTCATAAGTCATAATTTTCAAATCAATATTTTTATATAAAAAAAAGTGTCGAGGCCTTGAATGAAGGAGACAAACACTGACATAGGCGATGTCCTGCGGCGAGGCCTTGAAGGGCAGGCCGCGCATGTGCACGGCGTGGCCGGCGCCGCGCCGGAAGCTCGCGCCGCGCGCGCTGAACGAGCCGTCGCCCGCGCCGCCGCCGCGCCCCCCTGCACCACACCACCCATGTTACATAATAAAATTTAAGTAATTAAAGTAAACCCAAAGTATCTGTTAATTAGTAAATTGCAACACTGGACTTCGTTTCGCACTTGTCATAATTATTGACGTTTTGATACTTTTCATTATTGTCTGATAATGTTTGCTGACTTTGACGATTGTCACAATATAAACATTATTGTAATATAAATTCCTTTATAAATGATCAATCACATAAAACTAATTAAAGTTTAACCCAAACTATCTAGAGTCAACACACATACATTATAGGGCTACATTGTCTTGTAAATTAGCAATAATCAACAATAATTGTTGTTAATTAGAGTTAAGAGAATTAGCTTCACTTCTAAAGCGAGTTACAATTTGTAGGCATATAAATTTGAATAATTATAGGTAAGCTCCAAGAATTAGAACGTAGGCTTTCTCTTTGAGGGGCAAGACTAATCCACTCGTCTATCACAGGTCGTAGGAAAGCCTTGATTCCGATAAATATCAGGTCTGGAAAACGAACCTCTGCCTCGACCGTTGAACCGTCCCGCGAAGCGATCGTTCCTATCGTAGGGCGTGGGACGGTACCCGCGGTTAGAGCGGAACCCTCCGCCCTCCATCCGAGCGCTGTACGCACGGACCTCGTCTGCTGAGCTCGGGAACACCTCTATATACCTGCGGACGGAAGGCTGGAATTAGCACCATGATTTGGTAACTATCAATACGCTATACCGTTTTGCAATTGAGTTGTGCATTTACAAGAATTGTATTTGAACAGGAATACCTTGATAGTGATAAGCCACAAAGAATATAAGAAGAAACTCGGAATTTTAATGAATTGTCAACTTGACTGTCTCAAACAGTAAACTATAAATTTAATAAGTATAATGCTTTTTTTAAATACATTCGGCATCCGATAGCCACCGGACATTAAAAACTATGTCTGGTGTGCATCTATTAAATATGTTTAAATCCATTAAGGAATAGACCAATCAGATTTTTAGATTTAGATGTCCTTACATTTTTACATTATAGGTATTAAAAATTAAAAATACATGAGCATTTCGAAATACTCAAAAGCCAACGCCTAAAAGTAATCCATTAAGGCAGTGGGAAAGAATAAAATAATGATATTTCTACCAAATCATTGACAATAGAACTCATAACTCAATGGCAACAGATGCTTTGCAGGAAGAATAGGGTCTTAAATCCAGTTTGATAGTGTCCTATAAACATGATAAAGGCATATTTCGACGATCGATATTTATCTTAAGCAAACGACTATTTGTAGTTACTTAGATGATTCATTTCTGTGTAAAAATGTCATATAAGTAAAAAAATGCGCTGTATTAATACATGTGGAAACATCATTGAATAAGTCGCCTATATTTTGGAATGGAATATACCAAGACATACATTATAATACAAATACATTAAAAGAATACAAATTGATCACACCAAACTAGAACGCTCCAGTTTTATTTTATACTTTAAATGATATCTTAGAAAAGAGCTGAAATAAACAACACAATAAAAACGGTCAACTCGATGAAGAGCTGCTACACCCAGACTGACACAGAAATAAGCTTCAAGGTATACAACAACATACTTTTACACCGGAGGTTCAAAATTTACTAAAGAACATGACTGAAATGAATGGATTTGCCAAGTACTGATTTTTAACTTCAACATTAAAATTAAAAATAATTCGAAATGTAGTGTAACAGTTTTTTCCATTGTGGCAGGAATGTAATGGTTAGAGAATGAAATATTTTTTACTTTCAACTAATACGGAATATTATGACTATGCAACCTTAATACTAAAAATTAAATGTATATATTTCCCTAACACAATGAATGATAATAAATTTTACATCAAATATAATACAACAACATCAAACGAATAGAAATACTATTTACAAATGCTTCATACAAATCTTGAATTATACATTTATAATGATGACCATAATGATCACAATGACATAAACGTTGCTAAAAATTAACTCTAATACATAACATTACATGTATTATTAATATAAAAATGTGTCAAAATAATCAATTCGAAGTTAAACATAAGTCCACCTACTTGATGTAGAAATATTCATGATCAATATCGTGAAAATGATAAGGTGGAAACATTTTGATTTAGTGCAGAACCTTAATTTGCAATGAAAGGAAATTTACAAACAGATTTCATAGACCTATACAACTAATCAGTATGTAATTTAATTTGTATTTTGGGAAGAGTACAAATTAAAGTTGTATTCTTTTATCTGATTATGAAAGACAGTTCAAAAGCGTTTTCAAATTAAATATTACGACTTATAGTACATGTTTAAGAACATGAGGCACATATTTTTTATATTAAATTTAAATAGTTCTACGAGCATGCAAACTACCTGACGATGGCTGATCACTGCCACTGATGAACATCTGTAACCAACTGCATATGTAACCAGAATCTCACAGAAATCTATTACAGATGAGTTACTACTTTGGAGGGCTAAGATGATCGACTTATACGTGAGTCAGAAATCACACCTTTCGTTGAAAACGCAATAATTTCATGCTAGAAATGTGTGTAGAAGCACCACCAGCAGATCGTGGCCGTGAATGTCAGCCTATTATGAGGCCTAAATTATCAGGCGTTGTGGCATCAGTGCTGCCAATCCTTACATTTAAACAGTAAACTATTTCGCAAGTACATTATAAATAAGGAATAACTGTACAAGTGACACAATGTTTCCGCCTTTCACGGGACCAATCAAATGAACTAAAACAACAATGGCGCTTGTCTAAACCAATCAGTACACTATAAACTATATAACATAAACGTCGGCTTCCCTCTTCGTCCCCCGGCGGTGCCTCCCCTCTGCTCCCCTTTCCGGCCCCCCTCTCCCCTCGCCCCGCTCGCCCAAACCTTTGACAACTCAACAACCAATCATGTACATACACTTTTAAATGCCACCATTGCTCTTACACTTTGTTGCAAGTGCATGAGAAAATAATATACCAAGCCAGGTTTGCACACTACACTTCTCTAGGGAGTTGTGACACTTTCTGTCATGTACTGAATTTTGTTATTATGCATTCCAACAAAGTGTATATCTGTGGCAGCATGTAAAAGTGCAGCAATTTATTTTATTCATTCATTATCATTTTCCCTTATGGCACTAGTGTCAATATCCCAAACTTTTACTAATAAAACACCATGATGTCAATTACTACCATAGCTTACTTGAACGGTTTTAATTTATTTTGATATAACTTATGCATCAATTTAATAACTGTATGTATAAGTTACATTCGAGATTTTGAAAAATAAACATATTCATTTTTTTTGTTGTGATCTTTTGGCATTGAATGACATTTTTATATAAGCCATGGTTAAGAGACATCACTGGTACCAACTTATCCCTCTACACCATACTGAAGATTCTGTGGTTATGAAAATACACAGTGGGGATATCAGGCAATGATTAATCAGTATGCCAGTCTTATTGAAGTATCATGATCTTCATAACAAATATATTATGTAGAGAATATAAAGTATAGCCCCATTCAAAGACTATAAATTCACCCAAAATTAATTTATGTAGCAACTTGTATAGATTGTTCTTAAAACCCCACAACATTAGCAGTGTCATGATATTATTAAAAGATTGCGGAGTGAGGTGTAAACATTGTCATGAAAACTAGTTGTTACTTTAGATACTCTAATTATCACACAATACCTTTGATCAAAGATTAATTTGAATTTACACACAATAATTGGCAAACAATGCACTATGCAGGCTAAAAAAAGGATTTGAATTGAATTGAAATTTCAGTTATCTAATCATGGTCACAAGAATTATAGTTAATATCTGTACTTATTATTGATGTATAAATTATTGAAAGTTTGTATAGTAATTTTTTTTTATGTGAGTAGAGTCACAAACGAGCATGCAAACTGCTTGATGTTAAGTAGTCGCAGCCCATAAACATCCACATAAAACCACAAACACGACGGAAAGCCTATCTGAGCTTGAACGTAGATGTGTTGCACCTCCTGAGGACTAAGATATTCATCTCGTTTCATAGTGTTCAAATTGCTATCAAGTCATGAAAAAGAATATTAAAAATAATTAATTATTTGCATACATAAATACATAGAAATGGAGGATGTTTCAGGAACCTTGATATTTTATTTTTGTATGTGGTAAAATAAATTATTCATAAAAATGTTAAATAAATGATTGCAACTTCTGCAATTAAGACCTTTTTTTAAGTATAAAATATAAAAAGTGTTTTCATGTATTTCATTCCTGATTCTGGAATAAAACAGCTCAATTCCCGTAGTGTCAACATTGCCTGAATCACGACTGTGCATCAACCACTCCGTAAAAACAGTAGCCCCCCACCTGTGTCCTATTTTCTCCCTGTCCCTGCTGAGCGCTTGTTGCGCGCTCTGCTTGTCAACGAAGTGTACAAACGCCTCGCCCGAGGCCCGCCCCGTGTGGTCCGAGAGCAAATGCACCCCATCCGGGGCCACCCCACCTGCCCCGATCGCAACCAAAAACATCATGTTACATTTATACAACATTTCGGTTTGAGCTGTGGTGGTTGTTTAAAAAATTTAACAATAACAAGACTAACCTATTACAAGAATTAACAATGCTTTCCAGTATGTTACTTTGAATATATTTACATGATTTTAAGGCAATGAGGTGTTTAAAACAAAGTCACACAACATTTAAATTACATTATTATTGCAATTCTCTTAATGCTTAAGATTATAATACAAGGTTAAAATCATAAAGTTCCACCACAGCCCATCTATAACAGCCTATACATCCCCAAGATGTAATAATTAACTTGGTTTAATTAACAGTTTTATCTTTATGGAGAACAGCACAAAAAAAAGAATGTATGAAGTCTTACCATCAAAGAATTGGACTATTTCCTCTTTGGAGCAACCAAACGGCAAGCCCCGGAGCTTGACAATGCCCATGTCGTTAGTGACATTGGGGAGTGAACCAAAGCCATTCTGACTCTGGCGCATGGCATTCAGTGCCCACTCCATGTCTTGACGGTCGGTGGAAAACACTGAAAAGAAAGAGTATTTTATAGGATTACTTGTTTAATTAATGCAATATGTGAAAATTAAAATATTTTTATTCAAAGTAGATTGTTTGCAGAACTCTTTTTGAATG
>DWON01001402.1:0-24642 GCA_018251015.1 Phocides pigmalion okeechobee
CCATGGGCTGCAGTGACCACTTAACATCAGGTGGCCTGCATGCCCGTTTCTTACTCTTTCGCAATAAAAAAAAGACACATCAAAGCGATGCAAGAGTCGAACTAATCCTTCTTACAATTTACAACATCCATACATTTTTATGTTTGTACTTATATACTTTGCAAATATTAGAAGAACTTTCATTAAATTACGAATGCTTGTATAATTTATTTTCTTGTTTAATACTATGTCGTAGACAAATAGTAGAATCATACAGACATATTATGATACAACTGAGAACATCCGTTGATATTATCATTACTTTGCATATTACTAACATTCTACACAAGCAAAGAATACCTGCACTTCTCATCATGGACAGTTTTTCCCAATTTTTATTTAAATCAATTGTCCATAAAATGTTTCATAGTATTATACCTAACGTACATGATATTACATATTATTCCTCGATTTACCTACGACATGCATTATAACCAGTTATTAAATATTAATATTATTCATTTTACATCAATTGTGAATTACATTTATGATATATATTATAAGTTTTTATTAGTCCTTTTATTTATGATGGCGCCTTTATAAAATATAAATATGAAGGTTTATTAAAAAGCGAATAACAATAAATAAATTGTAACACATCTTAACATCGGAAACTAACATGGTTCTAAAACTGCAAATCCATTCTATTAACAACGAGGATTGGTTCCGTACAACGATACAACGACTACATATTCATACATATGACTACATTCAGTAAATATCAACTAGTAAATCAGATCCGATATCCAGTTAATAAGGAAATTAGGCCTACGAGAAACTCGTGATACGACTACACTTTTGTTTTGAGTCGTTGCGATGAGGGTCTACGTGTGAAGCTACGGTGCTACGGCAAAATGTCAGTTTTAACTGACTTCAAGTAAACGAAGAAAAGCAAATTGATAATTTGTCGGAATCATGTTTTGGCTTTATTTTAAAAACTACGTAGGTAAGCTTTACCTTCCTACGATAATTTATGTCCGTATTTTTTAGAACATCATTATTGATGAGTAGCACCTAAATTAGAAAAATGTGGTCTTTGTAGAATACTGTATAAATTTGAAAACTGTAATCATAAAATATATGTCTGGCATTATGAAATCTTTTATGACATATTAACACATACAAGACATACAATTTAGATCCCCTTCATCTACTGTTGTGCCAATTTTCATCGGACCGTTATTTACAAAAGTGGTAAACCCGCTAAACTACTTTTCGTATCGTAATATTAATACCGCCGTGTATACCAAAGAACAAAAAGAATAATATTTCAAATTGAACCAAAAACCAGGTTTTAAATATCGAGTAATGAACAGATTTGATTTACTAGTACGAAAACTACGCAAGACAAACACCTACACTAAAATAATAATGACTAGACTAGAACCTATCGTAAACCCAGCTTATATCGAATGTGGAACCTGAAATGCTAATCACCCTGAACACAAAATGCATATTTGTATGGCATCCAATCAAAAATCCATATTCAAATTAACAAATATATAAGCAATTAACGCAGCACAGAGCAGATATAAAGTTGAAAACAATAAAATAGATTTTTTTTGGAAATTAATTATTTCTTAAATTATACGACGATGTAACAAATTATTTTCATGATATTAAGATTATTATGGCAATAAATTAGTTGAACTTGTAAGTATCGAAGCATTACGTTAAATACGTACCTCAAGCTCGTGTTGCCTTATATATTGCATCTTTAAAACGATAGAAACCTATTTCGAAATTCGGCTATGTCTTCGAAGTACTCTTCTCTTCTTTTATTAATACCACATTTTTGTACCAAATATAATATGAAAGTTAAATAGTAGGAATTTACGTAAAGTACACTTAAAATTGTCTGTATCGTACAAATTTCATATATTTCCGAACCTCAATTTAATTTTCCAAAAAAAAAATGATTTTCTTACTTATTAATATTATATTTTCTTATTTAATTATCGAATTAGGTCTTTATCATTCTAAATGTACGATATATACTTTTATTACTAACGTATATACTTATACAAAACTGGGTAGTCACTGTTTTGGCGCAGTCACCCGGCACTGGGTAACACATGCTCATGTAAAATTACATGACAAATGAATATTATATCATACTGGTAGACAACGGTCAATGGTTTAATATTGACCGGCTGAAACAAAGTCGCAATTTGCCGGTTTTTTTTTTCACATTAAGTAGCTTAAAAGGCTACGTTCACTTAATTAGCTCCATTCTTTCGAATGTTGGCTAAACAGATATAGATTCAGAGAAATCCCGTGTAAACACTACTTTGGCGTTTTACGTCACCCTTATTATCAATGTTGAAGGCTTGAGCCATAGGGGCGTAGATACAAAAACCTCAATTTTCAGAACACATAAAAAACGCAGCAATTTTTTTTATAATTATTCGTCGGGTTTTATATTATTCTACGTGAAATCAATGTTTACGTAAAATTATAAATGAAATAAAATGACGCATATAAATAGCAAATTCAAATACCATTAAAAAATCGCATTTTTGTTTGTACGCCCCTATCTTTTTGAAGCACACGATATAGTAATATTAAGCTATGATTTTTTTTCTTACCGGCTTGCATTTCGCTTACTTTGAGATAAACGCAACACGAATACACATATGAAACATACCATATATTAATGGTACGCGAAAGATTAATTATTTTTAAACTAGATCGCCTACACTGATCTATTCAATTCCAAAGCACATGTAAAGTTAAATATCTGGTTTCAATCTACAGTTTACAACACATAGTATCTCCGTAGTATTTATTATAATATATTATTATATTATTTATGACCTACTTCACACAGGACTCGAACGATCCGTGCGACAAACTCGAATGCGAGTACACTATCACAAATACACGAATATATAACAAATACATAATTATTTTAACGAAAATAATATTTCAAAGAAATTGCACCTATCTCTTATACCCTTTGGCTAGAAAAGGATGCCAATTACTCACATTTCTTTTTGTATCCTTCATATTTATAGATATATTATTCAAGTGTAATATAAACTTAACTCTGATATAAAAATCAAAACAATATTTTCCTAAGGAAGATATTATCTCTTCAAATCTAAATGACCAATCGGAAAATATACTCATTTAAATAAAAAAATCCATAACGTTTAATAAAAGAAGGAGGTATATGGTAACAAAAATAAAAATTACAACAAAATTGACAACCTCATTTTTTTGAAACCAGTTAAAATCTCGAGTATCGCCTTCCTTTCACGAACTCGGTTCAAAATGCATAGATCGCCCGCATTCGAGAATTGTGTAAACCGATCATAACATGAATCGTTTAAATATAACCACATAGTTTCTACTTCTACTCGATTCAAACACTTGGTACGGCAAATCCTGCATTCTACATACTTACTCAACACTTTCAAAAACGACCAAATATCTTATACATTAATCACTACACTAAAATTTGTGCGTATCATTCTAGACGTTACAATACATATTAACTCCACACTTCACCACGACACTAACATTACTCTGATAATTACATTACACATTACACACATCGAATAAATTATTATTGCGATTACATTACAATATATAAACATATTTTTATTTTATTTTTTATTAATATATTAATCTTATTGCTGTTTCTGTCACACAGATTAACCAAGAGCTCGATAAATCTCACTTACATTTACTTAAATTGTACTTCAAGGTCAAAGAATACGTTAAATTTAAATTATTGAGGGTAATTGTGAATGGCGCCTACCCGCGCGATACAATGCTAAACACACATTAGAGGCTTAATTAGAAAATACGATTATTGATACATTTAACACTTTCCGTAGCCGTACTATCAGAGGACAATATACTAGGTATTGCATTAACAACATTAAAAGTTAATAAAATGCCAAAAAAATAATGAGTAAGCCTTAAGAACTGTTGTTAATAACTTAAGAAGTGTTGTTGATTGTTAAACTTTTGAGTTCTTTATTTTGAGCATATTCCAGATTATGATATCAAGATTTACATAGCATAATAAATAAAGAACCATAATTAAATTTAATATACATAAAAAATATCAATAAAATTTTATATGCCATGCATTGAACACAAAAAGACCAAAACAGTACAAATGGAAAAAACATGTCTTAAAAAATATCTTTAAAAAAACAATAAAAATCATTTTTTAAAAATCTGTTAATTCCAAATAGTTTTATATGTGCAAGATAGAAACCATAGCTTGCTCGAAAAAGTACCCACACGGCACCATTTCTAGCGTCAAATAATTCTTGCATTTTAGTCTATAGTTGTGACTTTCAGGTCATTGAGGTGATCAACTTAGTACCCTCAAGAGTATAATGCAGCAGTCCACTTACAATGAAACTCTTATTTTATATGAAGTTGTTTACAGATAGGCGGCAGTAATCTCTTCCCATTAGATTGTTTGCAAGCTCGTCTGCTACTTCAGATTCATAAAAAAGACAACTTCATGTTTTAATGCAATACTTTGTAAAAATGTTCCATCCCAATACAATGTAGCATCGCCTTTGATCACATTATCGCTTTCTGTGACTATCACTACAAGCTATAAAACTTGCAACTGCACTAAACGATCAGAATTTTCTCACAACACAAGTAATCTATTTTTTCTTCCTTGATTAAACCACTAAACTATATGGCGTTTTAATGTTAATACTAGACACCTACGTTATTATAGATGACGTCACACGACGTTATTATTGCACACTACACGTGAACACACACGAGCAACAGACTGTTGATTGGCAATCAATATTTGTTACTTCAAGTCCAAATTTACAGAGTCCAATTCTCTAAGGCTTTGTCTATGGATAGACCGAGCATAATCAAGGTCATCAGATCGCCAGAACCAAAATCGGCCTTACTGACGACCTTATGTTGATAGAGACGGTAGATCGTCTTAGTAATAAAACAGGTTAAACAAATTATTAGTCAAACACTGTTTCTAACCTTAGAGTTCATCAGAACCACAAACTTCAAAAAGTGACAACAAGAATGTTTAACTAAATATTGGTTTAACTCGTTTCATTACGAACCGGTTTTTTCCTTGTGTATACTTAGTTGTATGTAATCAATATACAACTATACGAAATTGTTTATAGCTTGGCTTGAGAATAGCAATGTCTATGGACAAACAAAATCTATAGACAAATTTTGATCCAACATCACCAGCTAGATTAGTTAGAACTGGTGATTGATAAACTGTTTTAGGTAGTTTTCCACGTGTCACAGGCTTCATTTATATCAAGAAAATCTTACGAGTAGGTATATATCGATCGTTCCATCTTGAAGAATTATAATACTGCCGTATTATAAAATAGAACCGGTTCATTTGTTCCGTTCAATCTATTGACTTGTATATATATATAATTTGTATCTTAGTGATTCATAGAACTATGTGTGAGAATTATGGATGCTTCGATCGAACGTTCGAATCATTTTGCCATAATGATCAAAACAACTCTGTCAAAACCATGGATGGTTCAATCGAACGATCGAATCACTTCTGCCGTGGTCCAAACAATCACAAAAAGTTTGTAACTCATTTCATTCGATTCGTTCAATCGCGAACGTTACATATATAATTACAAAAACATTTTGACCCCTGTAAATATACATACACATTATTAATCCTACAGGCTCTGGTGCCTACTCTTAACTGACCGAAACAGCTCCACTATACTAATTCTAAGTGTGAATTAATTAGTATCTGGCATTTCTACGATATAATTCCAATGCAGATATAAAATACATATGACTTTGATCAAAGCCTGTTGTATAATCGTAATCTTGTCAAGTTTTATTTGTCCTTGTCGCAATTGAAGCCCTTTTGGACAAAAGTACCAAATCCATGATACTTACTTAACCTTCCTAATCGGTTGTATCACTTGAACCATCGTGTAAAGATGATATTAGGAAGCAAATACAAATTTAGAGGCCTTATTAAAATCATACATTTACTAATAAATCCGCACTTTATAATATACAATAATAATATTAGCTAAACATTTAAACTCATCAAACAAAGTAATAAAATTTCAAATTTATATAACATCCAACGCTAAAATAAGTACTATAATTATAATTATTTATTGCTTTCTGGGTTCCTTCACGGAAGACTTTAATATCGCATTACTTCAGGCCAAAATTCCACTTAAATACGTAAAAATACAACAAACATATTAACTTTTCTTAATAAATTTTCTTCAACGCGCACAATTAGAAACGTTTGGAAGCTGTTCAAAATTGAAAAACGAACTGCGCTGTGATTGATCGAGAGCAGCCAATCAAAAACGACGCATCTCAGGCACCCTGTATAGAGTACTCTTCTTTATCACTTTCCAAATACGCTTCCATATTTATATTCATAACATTTCGATATTAAAATAAGCATAATTTGTTGTAAGTAATAGTTATAAGTAAGATTACAAACAAGAGTTATATAACTCATCTAAAATTAATTTTATTGCTTACGAAGTTTAAATCATTTAAGAGGATCGTACACATCCACATAAGGATACTGATTATTTACATAAACCACGAATATTAAGTACAAACATGGATACATAATATAGGCCTTATTCACATCATTATATGAAAGAAATTTATAGGAAACTTTCAATAGAGCAACATACTTCATATGTTGTTCTATATATGTCAATGTTCAGATTGCGGATTCAAATATTTTCTTTTGTTACTTTAAGGTAGGACAAGTTTGAATATTAAATACAATATATATTATTTGAAGACATTTTTACAGTGGCAACATTTTTAGCAGGTACCATTTATGCGCGATGATTATTGAAGTAGTTTTAAATTAAATATTTTTAGGCCACATTTATGGTAAAAAAATTTAAAATAAACTTTTTAAATAAATTTATTTATTGTACCGCATAAATTGGTATAAGAAAAATATGGAATTTTCGTAAAATGCGAAGTTTCGTTCACCACGATTCAATATCAAAAGATAGCATATATTTACGAAGAAATACTACTTAAAACGGATACTTCAACAGTCAACATATATAAATGGTTCCTACATATTCTTAGGAATAAAGTTAATATAACAGCTAAGACCAATATAATAATCCAGTCACAACAACACAAGTAAACTATAAAAAGCATCAACTTGAGGTAGTGAGAGGTGAGACTAACTAGTAGTAATATATATAACCTTTTATATGTTAACTCTTCATAGATATATGAATAGGCCTCTCAAATATCAATTTATACAAAGAGTAAAATGGTAGGTTCATTAGGAATCGTCCATTAACGATGAGGCTCAAAAGCGAGGAATTATGGGGGGAAAAATCTAATTAGCTAACGCGCGCGCGCGATGCCGCACATATGTTAGAACTTTAAAACAATGCGTGTTATGCATAATATTTGTCGCTCAATTTTTTCAATATATTATAAAGACATACGTAGTTACGTATATAGATTTTTATTAAACCAACATCAACAAGCAGTCACCGTCACCTAGACATTTGCAATATCAGTGATGATGCATCGCCGGCTTTGAAGGAGAGCTCTTTTTGCACCTTTTCTGAACCCCATGATATAGCATTTAGGGAATACTTCCAGACGAAGCATATTCCACATCTAAACATGGTTAATGCACAACGATTTAAAAAATAATCGGCAAATGTTTTACTTTTTTTTATTACAACCGTTAACTACTTCATTAGTAAAAGTGTCAATTTAAGCATACAAAACCGTAGTTCAATTTCAAAGTACTGTTAACAATCATGCTCTTCCCCGCAACCCAAATCAATATCAAGTTAACATTTGGATAAAAATCTGCATTGAGGCTCGGGCTTCTGACCCAATTTTTAATTCAAGTGTGTTCGTGCGGCCGAGCCCCTCATTATCAATTCTAATAGCATCCCGTTTGTATTATACATAACACATCCGCCTCTTATATTTTTATACATGTTTTTCAATGTTTTCAATTGAATTTCAAATCTCAGATCGAACATAACAGATTCGACTGAATAAACGTATGATTTTGGTTCCACTTGCGTAGAAACGCGACAATTTACTGATGTGATTTTTGCAAGTAAAACCACGATTCAAGCACTATACCTACTGTGAACAAAACAATTCACTAGATGAAACATTTCCAATAGGTTTAAGGAGAAAACATTTTTTTTTTTTCAAAATGACAACCCTTCTACTTTTTACCATAAATATATGTATATATATTAGTAGTTTATTTAATAGAATTGTGTCACAAAATTTGCCAATGTCCCCTACAAACTTAATATGTATAACATTACCAGAGAAAAACGAAACATCTTGGATTCGGTAACTGTTACGACTATGCTGTGTTCTTTCCTCGATCTTAGAAGTTAAATAAAAATGAAAACCTGGGGCCCTTTTAGGGTGGTGGGGCCGCGGAGTGGTGGCGGCGACGACGGCGGAACACCAGTGCGAAGATGCTACGGAGACGCCGCCAGCGACGTCGCCCGCCACTCGTCGATATGCCTGTGCCTAAGAGGGAGGCCTGGAAAAGAGTTTACTGCTTATTAAGACTAGCTGTGCCCATAACTTCGTCCTGATGATTGACGTAAATTGACATAACTTTTTTATCTGTAACCGATTAAAAAAAACACTAGTTTAAGTGCAGCCCGTCACGATATAATTCTGAAAACTTCATATGCTCATATATACACATACAAATTAAAAAAACATTGTTTTGTATATACTATATCTCAGTAGCTGGGGACCAGAGTACTGCTATGGCTTTATGTATGGCAATTAAGTTTAAATTAGAATTGAATTGTGTATGTATGAATGTATGAATAAAAATAAAAATATATTTGAAAATTTATTTTAAAATTAAGAGATAGACTTCATTGTCACATTTTTTTAGATTAAATTGGGTTAAATTATGTGATCTTCATTACCTGTCTTTGTCTTTCAAGTCGTCGTATCTCCCTGACGAGCGCGTGGAAGGCATCGTCGACGAAATGGCGCAACGCTGCCGAAGTTTCAAAGAACGGACAACCCAACTGGATAGCAAGAGCTTTCCCTTCTTCTGTAGTTACCTGGTTAGACAAGCAAACAAATTCTGAAGCTCATGGATATGCATATCTCAAATAAAACTAATCGCCTGTCAGAGATTCTGCGTGTGTACATTGATTTTTCCTTAGATTTAAGGTCAATTTGCATATAAGTGTACGTGGCGACTGCATCTCTTCAACTACACTTTGAAGCGACGCGACCATCTTAGTCCTAAGGATTAACCACGCATCTACGTTCGAGGTCACATAGGATTTCAGTCGTATTTGTGGTTGTATGTCTATCGGCCCGTTCACGACCTTGCCGCTGTGAGCGGTAGCTTAGCGCGGAGCGGCGGGCGGTAAAATCAAAATCATACAAATATTTGAAGCACGCCACGAGGTACCGCTCATAGCGATATCGCGCGCGGTTTTCTTCGAGCGAATCGCTACAGCGGTGCGAGGTGTGAGCAGCGGCGGGAACAAACGTACTTGCGAATGAGTGCGACGCCACGAGACAGAGCGGCACGGACAGGGTCGTGTGAGTGGTGACGTATTTAGCAGCGAGATAATGAATAAAATATTTTAGACGATTTTTGTAGCGTTTTTGTAACGATGAACACGGAGGCTTTTATCGCCGAAATTATAAATAGGCCTCCAATATGGATGTCGAAACATCCACAACATAAATATAAAAATATTATTAAAAGATTGTGGGAAGAAATAAAACAATGTTTTCCAGAATTTAATGGTAAGTTAAATTACAACTACCTACCTACCATATAAATAAAAACTTAAAACGTAAATAGATATCTACTTAGCATAAAACTCAATTTGTGATGATTAGATTACCAAAAATATTTATTATAATTTTATTACAAGCTATAAATTAATAAATCATATTGCATATTAATTTATATCTCTGTGTTTTATTTATGCTTACCTCAAAGAAAGAAACATTCTTTCTGGATTGGTGACAACCCTTTTGTATATGATCTGCTGCTTTAAATGTACGTCTATGTGTTACAGAATATAATCGAATGTCGTCACGCTCATTCTTGTGTACTCTTAAAACTTGTCAGGATATTTTCCGTAATCGTCGTATAAATCACGTAATTCACCATTTAAATATCGATTCTTATGCAGTTCGTGCACTCCTTCCCTCATATTAAGAATATCTTCTTAAAAAAAATTCAAAACAAAGAAGGGATATTTTAGATAACGCCATAGTATTGGGCACGTTCTGAATACGTCCACCTTAGCCGCTGCCGCTAGTCGCTATTGAGGGTACGTGGCGTGCACAACGCTTCCTCGGCCCGCTTGCCGCGCCGCGCGCCGCTAAAACCGAAGTCGTGACCAGGCCGTATGGGCTGCGACTACTTAACATCAGGAGGTTTGCATTCGTTTACCACTCTTTTCACATTAACAAAAAAACTGAAATACAGGGGTTGCTGCATAAAGGATAGATCCTGTGGTCGACTTCAAATACAGCTCTTGTTCTATATGAAGTTATTTACAAATGTCTGTGGGCGATAATGACCACCAAGTGTGTACATGTGTGTGTGTTTATAATGGAAGTACAAAATGAGGATGTAATCCAACATTACTTGGAATTTGAAAACAAGTCATAATTACGCACCTCATAACATACGCACCTATCTTTAATTGAGATCATACTTAGATATGTTGCTACTCCAGAGGACTAAGATGGTCCCTTCGTTTTTATATGAGTCGGCATACGCCGGCAAATCTTCTACGCACTAGATTTGTATAAAATTGGTTCATCTTCAGTCGAATCATCATACAAAATAATTGCTTACCTGTCGATACCGTGGGGCCAAGTCCAGCTTGTTCCCCACGAGGACCAGCGGGAGACGCTCCGAGGGCCGCGCCTGAGCCAGCAATCGGCGGTATTCAGCGGCCGCGCGGAACGATCGGCGATCAGTCACCGAGTAACATAGCACGAAACCTTCACCACACCTCATGTACTGCTCCCTCATCGCTGTGAACTCCACCTGTATGTCGAAATCAGTAATAAGTGTCGAAATTAGTAATAAGTAAGTGTAATAAGTAATAAGTAGAACTAACGTTCGACAGAGGAAGTACTGCCACCACCTTGATAATCCACCATGAATCCATTCTCTTTTCGGTTGGAGAGGTGGCATAACTTCTAAATATTTTTAACTTTTATAACTCTTCATACTTAGTTAAATATGTATGCAATCTACCAATCCATACTTGAGCAATATGGTGGATTATGGCCTAAGATCTAATTATTTGAAGAGGAACTAGTTGTAGGGGCAGTTGAATGATAAGAAATTGATTATGTAGTTCCAGCAGCAATGGCACCAACAACATGTTTATTTCTGCTCTTGTAATAACTGCCGTTATCTGATTTAAATTGTGTAAAATATGATTATTGAAGAACAATTATCTTTTAATATATCATGTCTTTAACACTTTCCCTGCGGCTACAACACTGTTGTGTAGTTACGAGCGCGATGCTACGCGCTTGCTGACTACAAACCTGTCTTGTAGCGTGCCGCAAGGCTAGCTAGTCTCTGGTTCGAGCGCCGCAGGGAAAGTGTTAACACAGGTTAAACAATTGTTTTGAAACCTACATTAAACTAAAAGAAGTTAGGCATTACTTTGCCTATTCATGAAAAAGACTGTTTAAAATTTATTACACAATTCTATCGAAACAGATAAATCTCAAAACAATTTAATACAAATTTTATAATTCAAGCTTAGGCATTCCAAATTAGATAATTAGATAAAGCAATAAGAAAGGAAACTTATTTAGGATTAATTACAAATTTGCATGGGTGGCGGTGACTATATATAACATTATTAAGATTGCATCTATGGACTTTATTTCTTAAAAAAATGCCCCAATGATTTTAGTTGAAATAAACAAAGCAACATTTTTCGGACAGATAAATCAATTCATGATCTCATTGATATATGCGAGTCTGTCTGCATGTTGATCATGCTTCCGGTCTATACTGCGCAGAAACCTCAAACAAACAGACCAGAAAAAAGACCGATGATATTTATAGGCAGATACATAATACTGAGTTCATATTTTATTGAACAGCAATTGTTATTCAGTACAGTACTAATCTTGGAAAACTTTAAATAAACCATTTTTTTTATGTATAGTTTGTTCAGACAATTTAAATCCCTTTTCGTTTATTAGCTGACGGCTTAATATAATTTTAGTAACCACATTATAACATAGTAACATAATATTGACTGGATATATGTTTTATTAATGCAAATTTAGGATTACCCCGAAATTTACTTTGAATCCATACCATTATGTTTTAATTAATTCTTTGTGAATATAAACTTCAAATTGCTTTATTGCAAAGATTGTATATAATTGCATAACCAGTTGCATGGACCATGGTCATAGCTTAATGGTTTAACTTTTTGCGATTAATGCAAGTGGATGAAAATATATGAAACGACAATATACTAATTGTGATCAGCCATTCAACAGTTATACATATTAATTCTGGAATAATATTAGTTTGAAGTCATGTTGTAAACCTACTCACATTTAGTTATAATTTATGATATTAGTGTAATACTTGAATTAATTTTCTACATACACATACATTGTGTACTAACCTGACCAGCAGTGTCCAATATGTCCAATAATGCAGGCTCTCCATCAATCACAGCTTGTTGTTGATATGAATCCTCTGTGTGAAGCGGAACCATTAAATTTGTAAGTATACTATGTTTAAAGTCCAAATTTATTCATTTATGAATATCAATAGTATTTAGTAGCAAAGCAATCGAGAAATATAATGTGTGCCCTATTTTGAACCCATATATGAGATCGTACAAAAGTCTACAAACAAGAGCTACTAGAATAAAAGTATAAGTAACCTAAAAATTAAGTTACATAAAGTGATCCAAAAGTAATGATAATCAGTTATTTCTAATGCACACATAAATAAAAATAAATTGTCATCTAATTGCTTAACTATCCATTACTTTAGGAAAAAAATGACACCTAAATAGGCCATGATTCGCAAGATCTACATTTATTTGAATACGAACTGCTGAGTAGTGAACATCAATTTGGAAAAAAATTTAATGGGAGCTGTCATCAAGCACCTCTGCTTGTAAGATATATCTGCCAAAGATATACATAGTGCACGCTGGACCAAGAAGTTTAAGCTGGAAAGAACATCGATAGAAGAAGAACATAGCAAATGACACCCATCCACATCCTTCACTGAAGATAATGTGATAAAAGTTCCAAGAAATTTGTATGTATTGCTTGTGTTGAATTGTGTCATGAAAGAGTGACTATCAGCCATTTTGCTGAGGTCACAGGGATATCATATTTAAATAATTCTTACAAACAAATTACATATGAGAAAGGTCTCTGAACGATCGGTGACGAGAATGTTAACCAATGAGCAAAAGGAGAAACAAGTCAACATTTCAAGAGCAAATCTCTAAAAGTCTAAACAGACCGAGAGAATTTTTTGACACATTTTGGGACCATAGACGAGATCTTGATCCACCACTTTAATACCGAAACTAAACAATGATTGAAGACATGGAAACAAGCCAACAAATCGACATAGAAGAAATTTAAAGAGTCAAGTTCAGCAGGGAAGGTTATGGAATCCATTTTTTGGGATGCTGAAGGAATTATTATGGTGGGTTATTTGGAAATGCCACTATTATGAGCTCCTATAATGTAGAACAAATAAGAAGATTGTAAAAGGCTATGAAGGAGAAAAGCATGGCAAACTGCAGACTGGAATGATGGTTCACCAAGATGAACCACCAGCTCACGTAGCTGCAGTTGCCACGGCTGCCCTTCAAATATGTGGCTTGGAACTGGCAGAATATCCCCCATACTTGTCGGATCTAACATCCAGTGACTTCTTTCTTTTTCCTCAATTGGCAGAGCACATCCAGGGCAATAAATTTGATGAAGATAGTGATGTGATGGCCGCTGTTGGGGAAATTTTTGAAGGTCAACATCAACATTCTTTTCTAAGGGAATTGTAATTTGAGAAAATAGATGGACTAAATGTATAGACTTGTTACAAGGCTAAGTAGAATAATATATTATTTTTATTGCCATATTCAATGGGTTTATTATTGATTATCATTACTTTTGGATTGAAAGAAAAAAATTAAATTACATTTAATACTTTGATAAACAGAGATATTGAAAGCAAATGTACAAGCTATAAAAACTCAAATATTGAAGCCTGCTGCAATGACATTTTTTTTATGATACCACTAAGCTTGAACTCAATGCCAAAACTAAAGGTATGAACATTACCTATGGTCGGATCATGGTAGTCCAGAAAACTATGGCTGACAAACTGCAGTGTGACGGCGGATTTGCCCACGCCGCCGTCGCCCAGCACCACGATCTTGTAGACGCGGAGGCCGCGCGACGTGCCCGCAGCCTCCGTCATGCCGCCGCATGCCTGCGCGCCCAGGGCGCCGCGCCCGCCCTCACCCGCGCCCGTCCGCCATCCGCACACGCCCCCGCCCAGCACCACCACCGTGCTCGATTTCCCGAACCACAACCGCTTAAACCACACTCCCTCTATCGCTCATCTTACTGCTTTTGTATTCACTTAACTAAAACCAGAATAGTTACAATAAATCGACAGCTGATTGCAAGGTATTGACAATTTGACTGAATTTCTGCCTTATGTCAATGGGAAACTTGATTTGACATTTAGATTTTTATTGCAATGCAGAAAAGTTTAGAAATTGACCATTGAATTATTAGAATGAAAACTGAGTAAGACTAAACCAAAGAGTTTACTATGTATATAATAATAACTTCCTATATCATAGAATATTAGGTAATCCTCGAACCCGAACGAATCTTATTTTTAGTATAATAACTACTATAAAATAGTAGATGCTAACGCAATTAGCGTTCCTTGTTTTAAATATGTATTTTCTAATTAATTCAGCCTAAAGTCAACTTTTATATTATTTTTATAGTAGAAGAAAGTAGACTGAAAGAATAGAATCCAATGACAGGGAACCAATCTTCAAAAAAACAGTGATGTCACGTTGTCAGTTTCCTTTTTCTTGTCAATGTCAAATCAAACGTAAATTAAAAATAATCGAATGAGTATTCTTGTTTCCATTTTAATTCCATTAATACAAAAATTATAAAAGTATTATTTAAAAAAAATGGCTCACATACAGTTCGTGGATGACTTAGTGCGCGAATATTTATTGTTCAGAGGCTTCACATCCACTGTTAAAACATTTGATACAGACTTGAAGGCAGATAAAGACAAAGGTTTCAGAGTGGATAAGATTGTGGACCAAATTTTACATTATATCAATGTTTCGGACCTAAACGGCCTTAAAGAGTACTGGGCTCATCTAGACAGCTTAGTGTTTTCCAAGTTAGAGATCCATGTACAACCTGGTATGTTTCTGAAAACCTTAAACAAAATCAACTTTATATTCATGTAATATATATTTAATAGCGAAATTACATCTACTTTCATGGTTAAAGTTTTCATGCTCTTCAGTTGTTAGATTTTATAGATTGTAAAAATTCTGAAGTAGAGATGGTACAACTTCCTTAAAGCTTAGTGTGGCTCCACTGCCTAAACAATTTCTCTAGTTTTTAATAAATGTACGTATTTGCAGCCGTGCGCAAAATAGAATACAGCCTATACAAATTATACCTAGTGACTGCCTCTCAGAGCACTGGTGGGGTGAGGAATGAGAAAGTAGCTGAGTTCCTTTCAAAAATGCTACCTGAGCTGCAGGGGCAGAATGAGTGGAGAGATTGGTTCAGTAAGTAAAAAAATAGCCTTTAATTCATTCTAATATAAAAATTTAACACTTTCTACATTTATTGCTACAAAATAATCATCATTCCCTATCTTGTGGGATCCATAGCCACATGTGAAATGATTTTGTATATCTTTACCTATATCTATATAAAAATCCAATAGCATCACCAAGATGTTTGTAGTTGTAAAATGAACCAGAAGTTTCCAACCAGTTAAACCAGAATGGGTAATGCTGCACATCATTAGTTGCAATACATTAGTTGTTTATGTGTTGAAAAGATAAGTTCAAATTCAAATTCAAATTCAAATATTTTATTTCATTGTAAGGTATTTACATACACTTAATGAATGTCAAGGGTATAATGTAAAATCAATACATCGGCTTTGAGCGCCTTGTTGGCTATGGTAGACCGGGAGAAAAAAGCCGGCGGAACAAAACTCTCGGCACTCTTAATAAATACTTACTTCCATCACATAATAAAATATTAAGGTGTTTAAGACTTATTTGTAAAGACGTATTTAACCTTTTACATATATTTTATTTTTAGTAAAATTAAAATTAGCCACACTTTTGCCTTTATACGCAACACAAGAGCAAAGAGCAAAGTCATCTATTTACTGTGTCAATAAATCCTTCACAACCCCAAGATTACATTTCGCTCGCTCGAGATTCGAACTCAGCATTTGCATCTAATGAGTGTCCCAGAATAAATGGATAATCCTGGAGGGTCAAATAGTACAGCTATCGGCCGCTCCAAAAAAATAGTGAAACAAATTGTAATTGGCGCCGAAAATATGAAGTTTCTTAAAAAACGTTTTTATTGACCTTGCTTTACTTTCATGTACATCATGATTGTGTTTCTAATAAGGATGTCTGTGAGGAATGAGATAACATGAAATACGCAACTTAAATTCGTTAATTTGCGGTCGTGGTGTATATGAAAGTACAGTAAGGTCAATAAAAACGTGTTTTTTTAAGAAACTTCATAATTTCGGCGCTAATTAGAATTTTTTTTTACTTTTTTTTTGGAGCGGCCGATAGCTGTACTATTTGACCTTCCAGGATTATCCATTCATTCTGGGACACCCTGTATAAGAAATTTTCCTCTCTAGTGTAACATTTTTTTTTATTTTTTATATTAGAAAAGTAGCAAATGGATCTTACTAATAAGATCTAGAAGAATCTAAATTCTGATGTTAAATGGCCACTGCAACCTATAAAACCACTTCGAACTTCAAAAAATATTTAAAAACTCAAAATTCAAAAAAAATATTGATCTCAAAGTTTCATTACAAATAAATCGCAAGGGTCCCCAGACTGGGTGGAGAACCTGTGTTACAGGGCACCCCGCTCATCCACCAGTTGACAATTGAAATAAACAAAGGCAATAGGTACATATGTCTGACTTAAATTAATCTAAATATAATTGTTGTGCAATTATCTGAAATATTCCCGTAAAAGAACAGCATAATCCACTTTACATTCAGATAGTGCACAATTGGCTACGCTATAGCAACTTGGTATCGTTTAAACCAGTCCATACGTCGATTTCCTGTTCTTTCCTAGGGTACTGGATCGAGAGTTTTGCGTAATTTGTTAAGTTCGATATAAGGGCATATACAATGATACGTAACTGTGACGTAAGTCATACATAATGCGGTGATCTTCTATAACTAGGTAACGCATTTTCTATGGAAGCTCTAAGTTACAATCGATATAAGATTTATATTCATATTTACAATGATGAAAATCTTAAAACTAATTATAATAAAAACCTAACCTAAACAATCTAAAGCGAGTCCGTGCCCATGCGGCATGGTTCCAAGAACACTAGCTGCATTCCCACGTTGAATAGCAATCGTAATTCTCTGCTCGAGATAATAACCAGCCCTCTTGTCACCAGCGGCGTTTTTTGGCACGCGGACCCCACGGGCCAAAGCCAAGCGGCACAAATACGTAATCACTGCTTAGTGAAATATATTTATGCCGCTTGGCTTCTTCTGCAGCCTCCACCCCAGCTCCAGCCCTCGACACCGTTCCGCCGAGGCGAGTAGGGGCCAAAGTTTATATGAACTTACATAGGTTTTCCGCAGTACTGTATGAGGAAACATTTGAGAAGTATGTGACAGAAAAATATGTGAGAAATCTTTAAGACAATATGTTTAAAAATGCAACTCAAAAACAAAAGAATGCTAGTATAAAGGTGGGAGAACTATAGTTTAAAGATGGGAAAACTATAGTTATAGAAATATATAGGAAAACCGGGGAGGTACTACAGCCGCGCTCATAATCAGGTGTAAAGGTACTTGTGTTTCGGTTGTAGAGATGCAGTTGCGGGCTACACTTTGAAGCGAGGCGACCATCTTAGTTCAAGGAATAGCAACGTATCTACGTTCGAGCTCTGGCAGAATTTCCGTCGTGTTTATGGTCGTACATGGATGTCTATGGCTGTCTGCGACTACTTAACACACACATAACTTAGTTTTCATACTTGTTTGCTACTCTACTCACAAAAAAAAGTATATTACTTTAAAAATATAATCTGACATTACTAAACAAATAATTATTCAACGCACTTATTACTTCTGAGTTACATGTATGTATATAATTATTTCATCCGTTTGTATGTAAGTGACTCCTGAAAGGTTGTATCGATTTTGTCACCAAAGGACAATGGTACGAGTAAAACTACATGCCTGGAAATTTCCGATAAAGTTCTCAATGGTGTGGGAAACATACTGATCGACGTTAACCAGCTTAGTGTACCATATAACCCTTCTGATTCCCATACCCGGCGAGAAGATAATAGGTTGTTGTAAACTTTGAAGGGCTCATGATTGGAAGTGTTTGAATCATAAACACTTGTTAATTGCTGTGTGAATATTTTTGTAATGTAATAAAAAAATATTGATTTATGATATTAGTGAAATAGGTGGAGCACTCATTTTGATAATTTACACAAAAAATAATAACAATAAATATTTATTAATACGTGGTTTTAAATATATATAAATGGTCTCACCACAAGCATTACGGATAGTACAAAAAGTAACATGACAATAAATATATTAGTGTCCTTATTGCCTTGCAATAAGGACCCCTTATTGCTTGAGGTAGGTTTTACCGTCTTGATATACAGATGTATTTAAATACCTGTATATTAGGACGCTGGGCCCCAACCTCACTTTAAAATAAGTACTTATATCTAGTAAGGAAGTACAATTAGTAATTTAAATACAATTAGTAATTTAAATATTATAATGAGAATGAACTATACAAAAGACTATAACCACACCCCTTTTCACAAAGTCCACTTCGCAACATTTCACATACTTTAACTACGAAGTAAGTGCTACGAATAACAATAGTAGCCATAAAATCTATTTACGGGATTGTACACGCGAGTAGGAATAACTAGAAAACTGTCTTTGTATAAATACAATGAAAGCCATACACAGTTTTATGATCACATATATGTACATATAAAGCTTGTTTTCGAACACCAACGAAATATCCCGAGCTCTAGCTCAATGAAAATTATTTGTCCAATCAATACGAGTCTCTCGTACGACAACCTCCACATAAATGCGAAAGTGACTCTTTCGGGACATAAGCATGTTAGCGTCGTAGAAAGAAAAACGCTAGAAAAAAAATATTTTCCCTAAACTTTATCCAACAAAACTAGCAAAATTCTATTCCTTATTTAATTAATTTCACTATATATTTTTATAAGTATAAGTTATTCGTGTATCTTTAGATAAAAACGTTTGTATTTTGTTATAATTAATTTCCATAGTGTCAAAAGAATCACCATAAATTATTGTAAGCTTTAATTTTCGTTGAAAAATAGTGAATACATTGTACTAGTCTCACATTGGTCTCTTTTACAATTCATACATTTCACTGTATTTGGGAAGTTAAACATTTGTGTCTCCCTTACCTAATATTGCCATGTGTTTAATAAGCCTATAAGCTTCAACCCTTTACCTACTTATGCAGCCCTCTATTTACGGGCTCATGTTTATAACTCGTTAGTAAGTCTTAAAGTTATGAAACTCAAAATGTATATTAATTTATTTGCCAGATAAATATTTTTCTTTTAATTATTTTTATTATGATAAAAGTAGCAAACGAGCAGCTCGCCAAGTCGCCTGAAATGGTCGAAGCCACCTAATATCAGAGGTCCTACGTACACGTGTTAACTCTTCTAAGGACTAAGATGGATACCTGGCTTGTTAATGTTGCCTGTAACCACACTTTTCCAACGAAAAAAATATATACGGTGCATTATGAGGATGCTAGAGGTATCCGATCGATTTTTTTAGGTTCTATTACCTACACTCGAGTTGGAACAATAAACAATATTGGACAAAACTATTAATACCTTTGGACATGTGATAGAACTATATCTCGCCTATACCGCTGCCTTCATAATCTGCCGTGTGGCAACTCGTATAAGTGTGCATAACACACAATTATGTTTCGGTTAGAGAAGTACGGTTGCCGAATACACTTAAAATCTCAAATTTCAGGAGTAGCATCGCATCTACGTTCAAGGTCAAATAAAAATCCAGTGCTGTCTTCGGTTGTAAGTGGACGTCCGTGAAATGCAGCGAGAATCTTTCAGAACATATCAGAATCTAGCAAAAGATATCAGAAAGTCTGAATACTTGTTTGCTACTTTTTCAAATTAAAAGTCCTTGATTAACCTTGGACTTAAGCGACTTCTAAAATATACAAACAATAGAAAAATGGAGCTATAATTTGTGAAAGCGAATAACAATAATAGTTTTCAATACCGAAACAATGGGCACAGTTGAGAAACACTTCAAGTTTTCTTTAACAACGATTATGATTACTTTCTGACTTGAGTAATGTTCTGGGTTCAAATCTTGCAACATTTAGTTAAAGATTGGGGCAATTGAAATTGTGCAATTTTTACTGAGTCAAATAAAATATGTTGCGGTTAGGAGCTTGTTAAACAACCAATGGTTTGATGATAACTCAGCTAAAATTTGCCATGGTACATTAATTTAAAAGAAATACAAAAATCTGGACAATACTTAATAGTTAAACTTATTTTTTTGTAATTTATATTAGAATGATATATGTTGTAAGCTGTTTTAATTTTGAAGAATTCCATGTTATTTTAGTATTTCTGTTATAAGTTTTGTAATATTATAAAACATTAGGTTCATCTTAATTCATTATTTATAAATTAGTTTATTTCTAGATTGTTATGTGAAGTAAACTTGTGTATTCTTAATTAATAATGAACGAAGTGAATGAAAATATATAGCGGGCTGCAAGGCATAGGGATATAGCCGAAGACCACTAAACTCTTTCACTAGACAAAAAACTTTGTTTGCATAATTTCAATGTCTTACATTACATTTATTAAGATACCTTTACTAGGAGGATATTACTTTTATTAGGATATTAGGATTATTTCTTTTATTAGGAGGCTTTTCCACCATTTTTTAACTGTTTCATCTGTAATTATAAAAAATAGAGACAATAATAATAATACGCTATAATAATAATAATAATGAGACGCTAATAATAGAATCAGTTAAATTTCATTTTTACTTTAATTTAAGTTATTATTTATAAATTACATTTTCAAAGACAGAAATTAGTTTGTTATGGAGTTTCTTTCGCCGCCTCTTCTCCAAAACGAAACAACTCACAAGTCGGCGGTAGTTTATTGACTATAAAGGGTACTATTTCAATAAAAATATTTTGATTTAGATTTTAGTTTTCATAGTCCACCACACTGGCTAAGTGCGCATTAATTGACTTTACACACCTCTGAAAGTATTAAATTATCAAGGGACCGTCCCTGCCACGTTTTCCATCTCCGTTAAAGCAAGAGATAATAAATACGCACTTTTCTTCGAAAAAATTAAAGATTCCCGGAATTCGAACGCCAGACTTCAGAGTCCACAGTCTTATTAGCCAATGCTTATAAAAATACTCGCTAGCACAATAGCATGTAGACTAACAATAAAAAATGTCCCTAAAACATGTAGCGGCTACTACTCGAAACAGCTCATACAAAACGGGTCTTATTTCGAGTACTGTATGTACTGGTAATAAGACCCGTTTATTATTTTGCATTTAATACTTTTGCAATCGAGAAAACTTTAAAAATTCTACCACGTTTAAGGTAGTATAGTTTTAGAAGGTTGCATTTGTGATTAAGCTAAATGCATTTCCAAGGTAAATAAGCCCTACCATTTTACAATATTGTTTAATTATTGTTGTCACTCGTAATTTATTTCTAGACGAGAATATTTAATGGAATGATTTTAAAAATTGTATAAATATTTTCATTAAAAATCGTAAATTTATTTTTTGTACATAATGTGTTTTGAGTTCTTTATAATTAAAAAGGTAGTAAATTTATTTGTTTATGTTTTTTGATTTATGATTAATAATATATAAGTTTTAGCGTATTATTATAGGACATACATACTTACAATCAGACCGGTTTGAATGTACCATGTAGGTCTAGCGTCCATTATTTTCCTACTAAAAGGTAAAACCTTTTAAATTAAAGCTTTGGATTATTCTAGACCCTGTCATTTTTTGATAGATAGATAAACAGATTTTTAATAGATAGATTTTATATATTTATAAATCAGTAATTCTCACCCTAAAACAAATAAATTGCTGTTGCCATTTTCACTTTTGTTTAATATTAAGCGTAGGAGTCAACAAATAGTTTCATTATGTCCAAAAATAGACTTAAAATAGGTGCGTAATATTTTTATGGGTATTTTTACAGAGTACGAATTACTGACAAAAATATATGTTACTTACCTGCACACTTAAAAAAAATAAACTACATAAATTTAATCACATGAAATCGCATTATTATAAACATTTATTACTATTTTATTAATAGTAAATTTAATTTAACCACTTCCATTTATCGTATTTTTACTTCATGTTTATTTTTTAGTTGGATTGTTTGAGATTATTCAGTAATTAAATAGTAATAACTCACATAATCACACCCGATCCATACACGAAAATTTAAACGAAAGTGTTTGGTGCGCGTGCGCCGTTAGCGCGTTTCCGATACAAATAACGCCCTACCACCTTCCTGTGGTGAAGGTACCACTACCACCTTAGAACTGATATGCCTTAACTTAAACATATAAGGCATATGTTACTGTAGCAAACATTTTGGTCTAAGCTCAACACATAATACCAAAATAAGGATTTGAGGTCATAAAAAGATCAGCGTTGTTACATTTTAGAACATTAATTACAATTTAATGTTACGTACGGTAATGTCTTGTCTTCTATCTATCTACTAGCTCTTACACACGGCTTTACTTGCACACAAGTCGATATTACTATCTATACATTCCATTAAACCACGAAACACGATTTTAATCATAGATGCAACTATATTTGAAGCAAAACTATGAAAAGACTTAGAAATAAAAAAAACATCTCAAATTTTCCCGTTTTCTTCCTTCCTTTACATTCATATTCTATTAATTCTAATCATTAGAGAAGCTAGGGTTAGGATTTCCAAAAAAACCAAAAACATTTTTAGTTGACTAAGGGCGTAAAGCTAAAATTTCGAGTGTCAAACTTGGAAACCAACGAAATATCTTACAATCTTTCAGACCCTACTTTACGCCCTTAAGGGTGGAATGCCCAACATACCGTTCTAAGTGTTCACTGACGCTATATAAAGAAACTATTTGCGAAATTTCAGGATTCCAGGTGCGGTTTGCCTGTGCGTTAATGTCTGGCGAGTCACCTTCTTCCTTAATACATATATATTTTTTTTTATTTCAACGTAATATATTTTAAGAGTACTTTCACGTAGAATTGCTCGCGTGTGGTTAAAACACACAAGTGCTCATTTTCATTCATATCCGTAATTAATATATTTATCTGTCTAGCTAATATTATTTAATACTTGCATATGTAGATAAAATAAGAACTTCTTATACTAATTAATAGTAGCACTACACCGAAATATTTTTATTAACGAATATAATATAGGTACTCATCATGTACAAACATATTTTATAAAAAAATAGAAAGTATTTCTATTTTTTTCATTGTAAATATAAGTATCCTGTTATGTGTTTGTCACTGAACTCCCTCTAAATACCTGGACGAGTTTTCAAGCTATTTTATATAAATGTTTCATTGAATCCATGCATGTTTTTGGATTCACAAATGGCCTATATACCTATATGCATATATTCCAAAATGCGTCTCGCGAAACATTTCATCCACAGACACACATCATAAATCCATTACTGTTCCACAGTTGGGCAAAGGTCATCCCACAAAATAGGATTTAGGCTAGAGGTCGGCAAACTGTGGCTCACGAGCGGAATGCTAAATTTCACACACTTTTAAGAATTTAATTGAAATCTCTCAAGCTTGTAGTGTTCTTCATGACATTTTCTTGCTCGATGGGGCAGAAAGATCCTCGAGTGGCGACCATGTCGAAACAAAACGAGCACAGGGCGTCCCCAAATCTAGAGGAACGACGACCTAATAAAAATAGCAGAAAACCGCTAGATGCAGAGGGCACAGAAACGGTCAGAGTGGCGCCACCTGGGAGAGGCCTACGTCCAGCAGTGGACGCGTAAAGGCTGATGGATGGATGGGTTCTGTTTCTCCTTAACACGTTGAACGCCATGTCGGACAATGTTGTCCGACAACACCTCAACATTGTCCGACATGGCGTTCAACGTGT
>DWON01001403.1:0-24639 GCA_018251015.1 Phocides pigmalion okeechobee
ATTAGACGTGGTTGTCCATGGGCTGCAGTGACCACTTAACATCAGGTAGCCTGCATGCCCGTTTCTTACTCTTTCATAATTAATAAAAAAAAAACAATAAAGATTCCCATCCTTACTCCGAAACCGACAAAACTCTGAACGCAATGGAGGCTGTCGTCTGTGAGACATCTAAAAATTAATACAGTGTTTAATAACAAAGTATTTTTAAATGTTGATATAATAAATTAGAATTGTTATTATGTGTTCTTACCTGTTTCAGGTAACCGTGTATTTCTTTTTGATGCAAGTATGTTTTTTTGTATTGTGTCTGTTTCTTGTTATATTATTATTAGTAGCTGAGCGGATGTAACTGTTTTATTTCACTAACATAGATCAGGTAAAATAATATCTGTGAAAACTACACAAATGCAACAGTCTTACTTTCGTTTAAAAAAAATTAATACATTTTTTATAGTTGAATGCCCGAAATATGCACAAAATTAATATTATTGCTTCAACATTTTTTAATCATGGCACTTAAAATTGTTAACAAAACCACTTAATGTTGAATACTTATTACCCAACATTCAATAACAGTTCCTAATCTTGAACTGCAGTAAGTAAAGACATTTGGCCAGAAATGGTCCTAATGCTGCGGCCGCACTACTAAGATAAAATCGGCAAATAATTTATGCTATAGTCTTGTTGTCAGCTACCCAGTCGATATTTGAATCCGCTATAAAAAAAGCTTTACTTTTACGCCCGCACATTACCTCTTCCATTTGTGAAAATCCAAGTACCCACTGACTAACATCTACTGCAAAACTGGACTTATTGCGGCTAAGGTGCATTCTAATATCATCTTAGTCTCATGGAATTTGATGAGTATTATTATTGAAGTATCATTACATTTGCTTAGTATACCAAACTTCAGTTCCATAATATAGATCTATTGTATGAATGAGGTCCCTTATCATCACAGAACAAACCAATTGACTATCGATCGGCTAAACTGATTTTCATCAAACATGGCATAGAACCACTACCAAAAACCGACTTAAATAGAATAATATTCTATGTAATGAGTCCATTTCTTTGAGAGCTACAATATCACAGATAGACAAATATATAAACACAGGTATAGACTCTAGCAGCACTTGTGTTATAAGGATTAAAACCGTCATTTTCTTTGCATAAGATTTGAACAATACGCTGGCTAGTAGTTTTATGTACTTTTTATTAAATTACGTGCATTTAGAACAAGTTTATATACTCAATCTGTTTTACAGGAAATTTAACTTAAAAAAATGTGCTTTAAATTCAGAATTTAATTAAAATACTTGCGTGGGTGATTTTACGGTCAAAGTCAGATGAATAATCTTTTATATTAAAATGAAACAACATTAAAATACTTTTACAAACAAGCTAGTTCACTCAGTGTCTAATCACATACATAGCACTTGAAAGGATTTTTTCTGTGTCCAATTAGAAAAAGCTGTCGTCATGCAAAAATGTTATTTAAAAACGTTGGTTATAAACGTAATTATTTCATTATTCTCGGCAATCTAATGTCTTTTTTTGAGAATTGTTTTTAAGTTTATTTATAAAGGTCATTTTTGTCATCTTGTATATTTAAAACGGCACAAATTTACAGCACCGTATTATTAAAATTTAGTTTTCCTTTAACATAGCTAATATTATTTAACAACTTAATCTTTTTCCAAACAATTTTGATAATCCTTTCATTACTCGTGTGGTGTTGTAGTACTATCAACAAATTGGTGTCATTATTCTAAATGATAGCTTTTATATTGTAAACTTTTAGTTAGATAATTGTTCCTGATGACTGTTAGTGATCAAAGTTTAATGAATTAAAAGTTTTAATCTCCTGTAAGTATTTTAATACCAATTTGTCACAACAAAAATATTATTTTTATACTTGACATACACAAAAATATTTTGTAATATAACATAATACCTATTGTTAATGGTGATGGTTTTGTCATTTGTAAACTACGGTGTAATGATTTACTTTGTGTAAGTCCCTATTTTTGGTGTTTATATAACATTTTTATTTACATTATTTTGTATTTACAACTATTGACTAATCAAATTTGTAAGAGAAATATTCACAAACATAATATGCTTACTTAAAAGCACAAAACATGTATGTTAGACTGTGTGCAATGTTTTTTTGGGTGTGATAATAGATTAGTTCAGGTACTGTAAAATATTTACGCGGAGTATAATTTATAAATAAAATTGGCTATTTATTAAATTATTGCTGTATTTTTATTTCTCACCCGAATTGTGCATTATTTGAACATACTGCTCATTACAATTAATGTAATTTATCACTAACACTAGACATAATTTATCATAACACTATACATCATCATATAACACTAACTAATGTCAGTGATGTTTTTCATGACTTAAACTTAGCATCTATATCACTGTAAAAACTTATCTGTTGAGTTGTTAAAGATTTAGAACCATAATAAAACAATGTTATGGAATATCCATTTTACTTAGCCTCAAAATAAAATCAAGAAGATACATTTGCACCTTAACCTCTATTGGTTTATCTGTAACAAAGAATCCAGGCACTCCCGCTTTCTCAAGTGTACTTTGTTGATCACTCACCTAGAAAAGAGAACCACTTTTAAAAATTGAACTTGAATAAGAAAGGCAGCTAAAAATAACTAAATAATTTTAAAATAAAACTATCACACAATCACTTAACAATATAGAGATAAAATTCAGTTTAGACGACTTTGCAAGAGCATATAATTTACAATTTTAAACTGATATTATCACGGAACGGGTACCCATGATTAACTTTTTTTTTAAATAAATATCGAATTTAAGAAATATTAGCAATTAAAAATAAAAAAATGTTAATCGTGAGTACCTATTATATTACATAAAGCATATAATTTGTAGAAAAATTGCAAATAGGTATGTAGTAAACCTGATTGTGATGAAGTGATCACTGCTGCCATCATGGCCAACCGTATCAATCCTAAATGTACTTTTTAAAATGTTAAAAAATCAAAAGCAATAAAATAGAAATAAAGTAGCACCTTTTGATCTAATTGTATGACTAATTTCATATCCGTTTGTTTGAGTTCCTCCTTGTGTCTTCTTAGTAAAAGATTTCTTTGCAACTCCTGCTGCTCTGGACTAGGATTACTAGTGATCATTTGTTGAATTTCCACTGAAAAAAAGCAGTTGTTATAAACCACCTTAAAAAGAAACATTTTTATCATTAAACACAAAGTAATAATGATTAAACTGGATAACTCTAATTGAAAATAATTGTCATATTAAAATGCAATCTTTGCAATGCTTTTTATACTAAACGATACCATTTACACAAATCTCCGGTATATAAGAATGGCCCTTGTTACATATCATTGCTGGGCATAGGTGTACCCTTAGAATAAAACAGCTTAGGTCATAGTCCTCTATTCTAATAGTGCAAATTCATAGATATAAGAAGATTAGACAAGCTGGTTTATAATACTCACCTTACTAGTTAGTAATGTGATTATTATAAACCAGTAGTAATGTGAGTATTATTAAATATTGCTTATCAAGTAGTTACTAGATAAGCAATCTTATTACACACAAAACTTTGAAAAATTAGAGAGGCTAGAATCTTAACCACTGTGATATCAGCAATAGCTGATATACCCATTTATGTTTGAACATACTATACAACAAAATACTTTTTTTGATAAATGGGTAATACTGCTCAATTTCTGTGTACTATTATCAGATATTTCCTGTAGGACTATAAATCAGATACTATAGCTATTATTACATACTATTATTACATATTCAGTTAAAAAAAATGAACTGAATACATACATGTTTGTTTATTAATTATTTGCAGCCTTTGCTGAAACAAATGTTTCTCTGTGACATGTTGAATTTCCATCAATCCTTTGACTATTTCAAATACAGTATCATTTAGTAAACAATTTGCAAGTCCGGATAGTAGTTCAATTGGTACTCTCATTTGATACTTTCTAAAAATAAAAGAAAATATATGTAATTTTAAATTGCATGATAGTTTTGGAGATAATGGAGTGTAAAAGCTATATTGGTTTATTATTGTTCCATGAAGTAGTAACCATATAAGTATTTTAGTACATCAATCTATCAACAATGTATCAACATCATAAGCATACATATTAATAGTAATATATACATATAATTATAAAGCATTTAGCGACATAGGATGATGCATGAACAATCTGTATATCTAAAGCTATACTGTATAAAGAGTATTTTATCTATGACATTTTTAAAAGCAGTGCTAAAAATACTTTTCTTCCAGTCAACCTAAGCCAAAGTGGCAGTTTAAGTCAATTAAGATTCAACTTGTATGATAATCAATAAGTGCATGTAAATATTGTAAATACGTTATAATAAAATAAACCATTTAAATTCTAAATTTAAACGTCCATACCTTGTAGTGGTGTTAATATAATACATGCAACATGATTGCCACTCTAACCTTATATCTGAATAACATGAGAAAAAAGGTACTCAGGTATTTATACTTACGGTGGCAATTCCCGTGCCATATCTTGTAGCTGTTCCAGGAGAAAATACAATTTTCTTTGTAGAACTTCAGGAGTAGGTTCCGCTACTTCCATTTTTCATTAAATAACGTATCCTAATTTCTTAATATTTAAAACTAAACGCTATTTTTCAACCTCCTAGTATAATTCCAATCACAGTCTAAGTCTTAATGATTTCATTCTTCTAACGTGTGTCCATCTGTTCATTTCATAACACCTGATACAGTAAAGAATATTATTAATGTATACTTTCATATGTTCTAAAAAATATTTAAAAATCGATGAAATGACGATTTACCTAATGTTTACAACTTTACAGTCAATGACAAATTAAGAAATAAATAACTTTGACACATGACAGCAATAAATAAATTTTGACACAACGACATTACTTTAGAAACAATATAATCACTTTGAAAAATAATTTCTTTGACACCTGTAATATCAAACAAAGTCAAGATTTTTAAATTTATGTACTAGTGAATACTTATATATCATTGAAGCTAGTTAATTGATAAGTAAACTGGAACTTATCATAATATGTGTACAATAAAACGGATGACTATATATATTATTCATAGGTTTTACGACCTTTAAGTCATCCTTTTTTCATTTATATATACGTTTTACTTGAAAGTTTTCCGCCTTTTCCGATGACTACATTATAGTAAACCATATTCCTAAATTTCTCTACCGTGAGACTACAGGTAATTTTTATATTCTGTGAGAAAACACCTAGTGTCAGTCAAGTCGAGTTTGACGTTTCATTCATGTAATCGATTTCTTGAATTGTTTGTGCAAGGTGGTATTCA
Organism: Phocides pigmalion okeechobee; assembly: GCA_018251015.1. Lineage (NCBI taxonomy): Eukaryota > Metazoa > Arthropoda > Insecta > Lepidoptera > Hesperiidae > Phocides > Phocides pigmalion. The sequence goes on from DWON01001403.1 coordinate 5,387, forward strand.
GTATTGTTGATAAATAAGTGTGTTATCAGTATAACTGGGATTTTTACCTTTCATACAAACACAATTACGTTCTGGTTTTAAATAATAAAAGAGGCATAATAACCGTCGAAATGGTGGTGTCTCCGCAAAGCCCCGCTAGCGAAACCCAAAGCGTACAATCCAAAAAGAACAATATGGCGTCCAAACAATCGTCGGTAGCGGATACAAGGGCAGAATTGGCGGAACTGGTTAAGAGAAAGGCTGAAGTAGCCGTATGTATATATGTTAATAGATAAACAGTTATTTACTCAACACCAATTCGGGCGCCATTACTTCTGTTGCTTATTGATTATTTTTGTTTATGGTGTCACTTTCCCTTCTGTAATATTGTAAACAATGCGCCGCTCTGTCAGACCTTTATTGAAAACAAAAATAAGAGCGTAATATCTCTTATTATATGTAGTTATTTTTTATAACGTTAAGGATTTATGAGGTCGGCGACCTACCTTATGTTTATGAGTGGTCACTAATTTCTCTAGAAAATGTTACCAAATCAAACTACCGCAGAAGTCCTGAGGTTGATTCTAGGTGCATTGCTGCCCTGAAGACTGAGATGGAACAAGCTATATATTTCTGCACTGACACCCATAAAACAAGTGTAGTAAAACATTAAAAGTTTAATGTTATCCTGGAAGTAGTTACACTAATATACTTTAATCCTTTGACTGAGACACAGCTATATTACATCAAGTCAACATTGCGGAATGCAGAACTAAACTGAAGGTGTATTCTTTAGATTGAAAATGCAAAGACAAATCACTGAAATATTATATTTTTTAGCATCCGTGTAATATCTCAAAAATACACAGAGTTAGTTTCCGCCCGCAGTGTTGTAGTATAGACGTAAATACATCTTGTTTTTTTGCCCAAAATCCATACAGATTTATATGTACACAACAGATGATTACAAGCCACAAGAATGTTATGCCAAGTAATAAAGAGCAGTGTTGTACACTGCAGTGATAATGTTAATGTTATTATGTACCTAAACTATTATGTTATATGTGATATTTGATAAACATCTTGAAACTGTTATAACAAATCTTATTTATTTAGGACACTTTGGCCAATCTGGAAAGGCAAATCTATGCTTTTGAGGGCTCATATTTGGAGGACACCCAACTCTATGGAAACATCATTCGGGGTTGGGATAGATATCTCACTACCAATAAAAGTACCAATTCAAAAGCTGATAAACGCAACCGGAAATTTAAAGAAGCTGAAAGACTTTTCTCGAAATCATCCATTACTTCAATGGCTGTAAGTTTTAGCAATATAAGTTTTGAATCAAATGTGATATTTATATAAATATAATTATGTAAAATACAATAGATATGTACTTTCAGGCAGTTAGTGGCCTTGTAGATCCTGCCGATCCAAAAAGTAAGTACTATCAAGTCTGTTTACTTATGTTTAACATGTTAAAAAATTCAATATTTTAATTATAATGCCATTTTTTAGATGAGAGAAACAGTGAAACCGAGTCGCAGACCAATGAAGATTCCTCTGATACCCAAATCAGCACCAGTGTGACAATGGGCAGTTTGAATCATACTACAATTCATGGTTCCACCGAGAGTATTGCCTCCAAACCCTCTGGAAAGCAGCAAACAAATGGTAGCATTGAAAAAGGCATTAATCATATGCATACTAAACAGAGTGCCACACAAAAGATTGCAACTTCATCAGGGATGTTGCAAAAGTCATTTGCCAACGACAATAAGATGTCAACATTGTCTGCTGTTGGATTAGACAGCCGACCAGGCACACCTAAGGAGAAAGATGGCTCTATGGGCATATTGACCAAAGGTGACACAACACCTAACTCAGTCAAACACAGGATCCCCAACACTGCTAACTCTAATTCCGTCAAGAAGAGTAGCAACAAAAAATCCAGACACCGGTAAATTGGAAATTATGATCATTTATCAACCTTTTGATCTCAGTGCATTAGGCACTATGTATGTGAAACAATTTTAATTGTTCTATGTGTGTAGAAATTTCAGAATATAGTTGTAGTATTTGTTGTAATTGCATGTAGTACTTAAATTTAGTCTGAATAAATCTTAATTTATATGTAAAACTTTCAATCAAATGAGTTTTGATGTTCTACGTCAATCAAATAAAGTTAATGAAAGCTATTTGTAAAAGAAATTGAAAGAGATGTGTGGCTGAAACACTATGAAATAAGTAGTGTTATTTTGCTCTCTCTGATATTTTGTGTACCTATTAATTAATTAATTTATAAGTAAAACCTTTGGATTAATGGTTGGTATTTTTGAAATGTATAAAAAATAATTGAATAGAAGAAGTCACTTATACTTTATTTTTTATTCGTACTATCTATAACATATTACTGTAAATTAATATTTGGATAACATTTAAATTTATTCATTGATTGCATCAGTAGACCTTAAGAAGGACTGCTTGAATCTTGATTCTGAAACAAAAAGTTACATTAATTGTATCATTGTACAGCGTTTTACTTTGGTACACTACAATTATTTACGAGTCAAATAAAAAATCTTTTAAATTTAAATTTAACTTGTTTCCTTTTCTGTTGTTCCTGGAATAGAAACATAATATTTTATAAATATACTTACGTTTTAATACATTGGGTAGATCTCTTATTGGTCCACAAAATCTTACTGCCAGATAATAAACAAAAGGAAGAAGAGAGATAATGCTTGCAAAACATAAAAATGCGACTTCTGGCGTTCTTCTGAGATTACAACAGTTGAGTGTCTTGCTCCAAATAGACCTTGTTGCGTTCATCTGAATATGAAATAATGAAATAATAATGTAATAATGAAATGTTATTTATTTTCATCAAATAATTAACTATAATTGTATAGCAGCTTCATAGTACTAATATGAGTATTATTTTTAATCCATTTAATATGAACTTGTTCTAAAAATAATTAAAAGTAGAGTTCTTTAAGAACTATAAACATGTTTTAAAATTTCTGTCAGATGTGTTGTAATGTGTGTAATTAATAAATATTTGTAATCAACTTGTTTTTCACTTACTGAATCAACTATATCCATGCAAACACTGTCCACTCCAATGGAATCGCTGCTTAATGTTTTGTAAAAATTATCTAATTGCACATATGAATCATAACATTTATCGCAAACATTATTTTCATTAGCAGGAACAATGTTGCTTAAAATACAAAACATTGTGTCATTATACATTCTGTTGAAGTTTATTGTGTCATTTTTCAAAGTTGGTGTGGGTCCATTCCAATCATAACATGCTGTAATAGATAAATGTGATTGTAACAATATACTCATTTCGATAGTCCTTGTGATAACCTATAACCGAGAAAAACTTTCATAGAATTTATTTTAACAATGAAAACACATCTTTTGTTTGCACATAATTCATACAGATTTTCACATAACACGGGTGTGTATAAATTTCATATGCATTGTTCCAAGCAATACACAGCGGTGTTGTACACGGCAGTGGAAGTGTTAAAAACAGCTTACTATGATATTCCAAATAATAATATTATAATTGATTGCTATCTGTACATGGAAGATGTATAAAAAATATTTTATGAACATTGTGAAGCCCAAAAAAAAATTTTTGTCTATGCTTTTAATGCTAAGGCAATAACCCATTTCAGTGTTGTTTTCAGTAATGTATTGACATAAGGTTCACTTAACATTTAGTGATTGTTTCTTCTGTTAGACATAATGAAAAATCCAAAAATGAATCCTTCATAAGGCAGGGAAAGCAACTAATAATTAGATAAGATTACAAATGAAATACATACTATTGCAATTGCCTTTATCCCACACAGCTGCTATACTATCATGATAATCCATGACAACATTTAATCTGTCACGTGACATGAATATAGACCCACATGATGTCCCATTTACAACTTTGGTATTAAGTTCCTGATATTTATCATGGAATTTTACATATTGGTCAATACACTTCTCGCAAAGCCTTATTGGTCTTGAGTTACGAATGGAGCAATAAGATAAATCTGATGCACATTGAGCAAAAGCTTCTAAAAGCTCAGCACATTCTATCGGATAAGAATAAATATCTCCATTTGAACTGAAAAAGTAATTAACTATTATGTTAAGAATACAAGGAACAGTGAATAATTTAATTAGTACTCACAAGTATATATATACAGTAATATACTTACAGTGCGGTTATACTTGGTAGCCATTTATTGTCTTTGTAGGACTTATTCGCCCCCAATAAAGTGATAAAAAAATTCAATACCAACGGAATCTTCATTATTAATGTCAAAATGCATATATCCAAGACAGGAGGCTATCGAGAATTTTATAACACCCATTAATTTTTATTCTAAAATATTACATAAAGCTACCTACAATAATTTATATGATATTAAAGAGATAGAATTACATTTAGCTTCATATCATAATCGCAACAATAATTGTAATGACAAACAAATGATACAATAACGATATGACTTATACTCTTCCTAATATGCACAATAATTCTAGTTAGCTCCGATGTTTTTAAGTATATTTCACAAGTATTTGAAAGAAAACACAAGTGTAAGTAAATAATTAATACCTCTTTAAATAAAACAAAGTAACAACCGTGTTTCATGCACTTCAAAACAAAACAAACTAAGTTTTTCTTTACTATTTTCTTTCTTTATAGAAATTGACGTAACATGATGATGACAGTCAGTGATAAGTTTTTTTTCATATGTCTTACAGCTTTGGATTCTGTTCCTGTAGCCTTACTTTATTTATAGTGATTTACAAATTCGTGATGGCCAATATTGTTAATGGTATGACAATATAAATATTAGAACTTTTAATGTCAGTGTTCTATTTTGACGTCGTGGTCTGTCAATGTCATTACTATATACGTCAATTATATTCAATATCGGCTCTAAAAATACAAAAAAAAAATTTACCCTACTTTAATGTTCTAGTGTTGTTTTGATTGTATTGTTCTTATTAAAATATGGACCTTTGAAACATTTTCTAAGTAATTTACATGTAAAATTATGTGTTTTGAATTTATCTGCGAAATGCTTGTTGATATTTATAACAAACTTTGTATAAGGAAGTGCTAACAAACAATTGCCTATAATACTTAAGAATAACTTTTATAATGGCACTATCATGTAGATTTCTTCAACGACAGAGAGTATTTAGGCACAGATTAAGGCGTATATCCCCTTTAACAGAAAAGAGGCATTATTCTAATAATGTTACTGTTCTCGGTATAGAAACTTCTTGTGATGACACTGGTTGTGCGGTCATCGATTCCTCGGGAACACTCCTGGGGGAATCATTGTATTCTCAAAGTCTTACACATCTCAGATATGGTGGCATCAATCCAATAGTTGCACGCGATCTACATCGGGATAATATAGAACAAGCTGTAAGTGAATGTTTAGAAAAATCATCCAAAAGCATCGCTGAAGTAGATGCCATAGCGGTCACAGTCAAACCTGGACTCCATAAAAGTTTGCAAGTTGGTGTGAAGTATGCAATGTTCTTAGGAAAGACATTTAGTAAACCGTTGATTCCAATACATCATATGGAAGCTCATGCATTAGTGGCCAGAATGTATAACACCATACCGTTTCCTTATATTGCTTTGTTAATATCCGGTGGCCATTGTTTGATAGCAGTTGTTAAAGATATTCATGATTTTGCATTACTTGGTGAAAGTACAGATATAGCACCTGGTGACTTTTTAGACAAAGCTGCAAGAAGAATGAAGTTAAGAAATATACCAGCACTCTCCAAACTTTGCGGTGGACCTGCTATAGAATTAGCAGCAAAAAATGCAACTAATCCATCATTATTTCAATTACCATTGCCTCTAGCTAAATACAGAGATTGTAATTTTAGTTTCAGTGGGATCCAAGATGCATTTTTACACCATATCCTTGACAAAGAGAAGAAACATGGTATAATGGGAGATGGAATAATTCCTGAAGTATATGACTTATGTGCATCAATACAGATAAGTTTAGCTGAACATATTGGACAAAGGACTGAGAGGGCTATTCTGTTTTGTGATCAAAACAATATCTTCAAAGATAACAACAGAAGCATTGTAGTGTCTGGTGGTGTTGCATGTAATAATTTCATCTTCAATTTTATTGAAGCAATTGGAAATAAAAGAAACTGCAATGTCTATAGGCCTCCACCCTCTGTCTGCACCGACAATGGTATTATGATAGCATGGAATGGTATAGAAAAACTGAAAAAAGGTTGTTGTTTCAGAACAATTACAATTAATGACATAGAAAGAGATGCACCCTTGGGTAAGAGTTATATGGAGGAAGTAAGGACAGCTAATATTCGTGTAAGAATACAAAGATACCATAAAATATCATGTGAAGTTAATAAAAGTGAAGTGAAAGCAAAAAGTTAAACAATTTTCATAAAGTAAAGGCATGGATGTAGGATACTATCTATGGTTTAAAACTTTCACTGCGGAGCTCATTTATTGTATAGAGCCAGAGTTGCAGGAAGAGGCCCTAACTGGAGCCGTTTTCTAAACTGAAGATGCACAGACAATTTATAGAAATGTTTTTTAGCATCCATGTATCATCTACAAATACACACACGTTACTTTTGCCTGCAATCTTGTAGCACCTGATGTAAATACAGTACATGTGGTCGCCTGTTATCCATACAGATTTGTATGGAACATACACAATACAACAGGTGTGTGCAAAATGCATGCGTGTTACGGCACATAATGCACAGCAGTTGTGTATGCCGAAATATAAGAATAAGAATACAACTCAATTTAATATTTTAACTACAAGAAACACAAGTATTTGTTGAGTTTAATCACAACAGTTATTTTGTTGGTCGCAATGATGACTAATATTATTATAAGCACCGCAGTCAGTATTAATAAATCCCTGTAAACTTGTAATAACAAATGGATTAATAATTGTTGGTATGAAAATCTTGTACCTAGAATATTGCTCTAAATTTTAATACGTTCATTGCAAATCTTGCAATATGCTATGATTTGAGTTCTCACCCTAACGTCAATTACGGCTTATTGCCAGGATCTAGTGAGATATCCCATATGCATTATAATAAAACTATAAAAATAATAAAATATATTTATGTATTTGAGGATTATAAAAATAAAAATCAAGAACCATGCAAAATTACAACTTTTATCTTAGCAATAAGTTTTTCAAAGTAGCCTACATCTATGATTTAAGTTATGATAATGATTTAATAAAATTAAAGTCAGAAATATTTTATTTGAGTTTTATTTATTACAGTATACCTATTGCATAATTAAATAAATTGATCACTGATTCAAGCTTAACATCAACATGATCACCCACTCCTACTTGGCTGCTTTCTGCTGTAAATCTGAAATATAAAACCAATGTATTAATTACAATTAGTGGATATTATTACCTTAATATACATTTATAATTTTTTGTAAAGCATTTCATTGTATGTTTTCCTATATAATAACTATATTAGACATGGCCACAACTTCAATAATTATATAAACACCCAGAACAATTGTTTTGATGTACCTGGTTAGGTTTTGAACATAAAACCCTGTTAATTATTTTTCAATTTTGTCATTAAGTAGGACATGTATGTAATGATAGTGACATACACTAAAATAATCACACTGCACAAACATCGTGTAAATAATTTTCGAAAAATGGGTATGCAGTCATGTTAATTAATGAACTTTAATTAAATTTATAAAGAAAATTTTATCTGCTATAATAGCAAGTCCTCAGCAAGTGCCCTCAATTATTTTAAGCTAATACTAATATCAAGGAATATATTAAGTTTATAAGTAAATATTATTAGTTCAAATTCATTGTTAGTAAATGCCAACTATCTAATAACAAATTCTCACACACAAGACATATGCAAGGGTTTAATCATTGGTTGTCTCTAAACAGCACAATGTTTTTGAAAAAGGTATTTTAGTTTTTCATAATGGCTTAAAAAAATATGCATTGTTAGTTTCATCTACATGCAGACATCACAATCCTTAGAACACAAGTCATGTTGAACTTAACCTAACTTACTCATTGTTTAGTCCTTTTCATCTGAAAAATTATCAAAGACCTTTAATAGTGAACATTCCATTTTAACCTGCATTAAAAGGTAATTAAACTTGGTAAAACACATCTTGGGATACCCTATTGACAATTTCCTTTTTAATTTGTAATCGATCTTCATAGGATTAACTGGTCCAAACGGAATTAGGCACTGTGGCCCATACATCCAATCAATAACACAGTCAAATAGTACATGAATTCTACTTAAAGTTATCAGATCCACATTATGTAACTTATACTATCCCCAAGGCTAAAATGAATTGATTTATATCAATGTGCTTTCTCATTGTCAAAGTGAATATAGTAATCATGGTAAAGCCAACACAGGATAATTATGAAAATTTCTAACATAGTAGTAATCTATGATTTAACATTTAAACTGCAGCACTCACATTTATATTAATATTTATATTTTACAGGATGTGCAACTAAACTGTTTTCGTTAGATTGGATTTGCACCCACAATTTTCTTAAATATTTCAGCGTCTATTTTCTATTTTCTTAAATATTTCAGCATCTATGGATACACAGTTATGTATCTATCAGCAGTTTTGTAATGCCAACATAAACAGAGCATTTAGTTCGCCCATAATCCATATGGATGTATGTACACAATAATATAGGCATGTCCAATCCAAATGCACGTAATACAAAGTAAAACGCGGCAGTGGTTTTTCCTGCAGTGAAAATGTTCATGTTTAATATATTATTTAAATAAATGTAATATTTATAATATATAAATGTGAGTGCTGCAATTAAAGCGTCAAGGATTTATAATATTATAATAAGGATTCCCTAATGTAAATACTTTCTGAATGTAGTTAAAAAAAATTATAAAAATTACCCTCCTTTTTTAAATATATACAGTGCAACCTTGGTATAAAAAATCGCAAGGGAATAAATAAATATTTGTTATATCAAGTTAAGGTTGGTCTAAAATTTGTTATAAAGAGGTAAAAAAATAGTTTTCTTAGCAAAGCTTGTCGTGACTGAATGACATAATTTGGAATTAAGGGTCATATATTGGTGGGAACATTATGTAGAGGTTTTCAGTTGACAAAATTCGTTATTTAGAGGTATTTACACTTTTTTTGATAGTTGAGAATTCGTTATAAAAAGGTTGTTCGTATAAAAATTCGTAATGTAAAGGTATATTTTATATTAATTCTTATGGCCCATTCAAGGGGATTTCGAAAAATTTGTTAAATGGAGAAATTCGTCATATTGAGGTTCGTTATGTTAAGGTTGCACTGTATTTTTTTATGTTGGTCTTATTGGTTATGTTTCAAATTGAACTTACGAGCTGGTCTGCCATTAGCCCAGGGAGTGATACGGACATGGGAATCATCACGTTTTAGGGCTTCAGTACGGAATTCCGGCTTCAGGGCCCGCCTCAAAACCTTTGCGGCGATGTTCGAATAGTTTATGTAACTGCAACAATCCGAACACATTATAATTTATTTCATATAGTTCAGAGTAGTTAATCCCCGGACAGCATACTTACTTAAGACCGACTTGTCTCCAGGCACTCATTTTGTATAGTTAAAATATGGCGATGATTACAAAATAGGTAGTGTGATCAAAAAATAATTATATAACAGGTGCAATCAATGGAATCAGGATCACACAGATGACAGTTGAGATGAATGACATTGACATCTTGACAGTTGCCACTATTCTGCTACCAAAAGTCACATAAACATAATTTGAATTTAATATCATCTCAGAATTTATACATTTTACCATATAACGGGTACTTACGATTAACGTTTTTAATGGCCGATATTTCGAACCAGTTGCATGAATCGAAAGTATCTTCGAATAGAATAGATTCGGGCTGAAAATCCTATATTTGCAAGTACATGTACATTTTAAAAATAAATATATTGTGTTGACGTCTAATCTTTTGACGTGAAATTAAATTACATTGTCAACAACTTTTTTTTCTCTATGATTGTCAACGAATCAAGGAAGAATTGAGGTAGGTAATTGTCATTGAAAATTCTTTAATAAAGCGACTATAAAATACGTGTTAAGTTTGTTTTAAACACAATTACATCCAAAACCAGAAAAACTGGAGCACCGCGGTATGTGTACTTGTAGTCAATATATTTTAATTTCAAAATACATGTTCCACTTAATCCTATTCCAACTGCCAGTGAAGCAGTTTACTGAAGCTTTTCTCACATATAAAGTTACTTGTTACCTTTCACTTTAGGTGTAAATGTCCATATATCTCAGTAATCACTCGCATTCAAATAAACCATAAAATAGCATGTTGTTACTAAACGAGAAAAACTGAGTATTACGTTGTACTAACGTATGTTTTATTTTCAGAATAAACACTAAAAATGGATGCTTCAGAATCACTTTTAAAGAAGGACACATTGATACAAAGTGGAGATATAGAGAATGAACAATTATTCCTAAAGCCTGCTCCGAGTGGAGTGAGATGTGACATTGTAAATGAGTGTCAGATGTTTTTAAAGGCTGAGGATGGAGGAGGTGATGCACACAGGAACACAGCTGAAGAAGCTGTGGCAGGCACTAGTGGTATGTTACTTGCCTATTGATATGATTAGTATATTTTAGAGTGAGAAGTACCAAAACATTAACGGCAACTGTTTCCAATGGGTCATATATATACTTTTAGACTTTATAAAACATAAAAACTCTCCATGATTAGATTGTGACTTCTTTTTTGAGCTTGTAAATAAGTAATTAATTGGTAAATGCAGAAACTTCAAACTCTTATTATTTGCTTTTTTATTTTATTTTATTTTCTGTGTTCATTTTTTTTGCTGTTCAGTAGCTTAAGGCATGGTACTAAGGCATTAAAAGATTAAATATGTTAAAATTATTATTATTATTATTAATTTTCCTGCAGGGTACAACATTGCTGTGTAATTCATGATGTAATGTATGTGGCTTGTACAAATCTGTAGCGATCACAGGCAAAAAAATGCAATATATTTGTAGATGATACACAAGTGCTAAAAAATACTACATTTCAGTAAATTGTCGATGCTTCAATGTAGAGAAATGAGCTCCAGTTTAAAGCCCCCTCCCACAATGCTGACCCGATCTAATAGGGGAGCCCCGCAGTCAGTGATAATACTTTAAGTTTGCAAACATTGGATCATTGTCAATCAGAATCATTTTACATAATGAGGGTGGACTGGCTAGCTGTCTATAGCTTTAGTTGATTTACAACTACTTAACAGATTACCTTATTGTACAACAGTAATGAGCAGTGGACTTAAATAATTATAATTAAATGTTATAATTAAATTTTTACGTTTTACTATGTAATGGGTACTCTGATTAACATTTACAAATAGCAGATATTTCAAACTAACTGAAAGAATTGTGGTCATGGCTAATTTTCCAATTTTCAGACTTTTAAATTAAAAGTTTAGCCATAACTTTGATACGTGCACCTGGTTCAAAATATTGGCAATAAGATAAGCATTAATTGTGAGTATCCAGTACAAACTAAATTGTATAAATTCTGTTCATATGTTTATCTTGATTTTGATACAAGAGAATGGACATTTAAATGGAAAGAACAAGTTTGATGAATAATTGGAACTGTCAAATAAATTATGGATTCAATGTTAAAGATCAAATTCCTTGGATATCCTCCAAATGATATAATTTGGAGTTTTTCAAAACAGTAGCAAACAGCCATCTTTTAACAACGGCAATGCATGGTTGACTTGTCTGATGTTGCTAATGTCCATGGTGATGGTTCCCCAGGTAGCTCATTTGCATTATCGTTAGATTTAACTTGTGGACAAGGGACAAAAGATTACCTTATAGATATTAGACAAAATTTCCTAATTATTGCAAACTATTGAAGGTCAGATTTGGCACTTCGACTGCATCACTTATATTTTATGGTCAGGATTGGGGAAGGCGGCACTATACTGGAGCTCTTTTTTCTAAATTATAGATGAGCCGACAATTCACAAAAATATTGTAATTTTTAACATCAGTGTATCATCTCTGAACACACAGACGTAATTTCCGTCTCCAGTCTTGTAGCATAGACTTAAATACAGCACCTTTGTTCAGCACCAATTAATAAACAGCAATGTTTAAAACAATTTTTCTTATGAATTTACACACTTAAAGAAAAAGATGTTATGTATATATACCAAACAGTATGTACAGCACATAACATACATAACAAGCATTAATTAATGCTTGCTTACTTGATCCCAATGAGAACATTATGTCACCTACAACCCTGAATATGTAAGGTTTCTGTATAGTTGTGCAATAGAGTTTGAGTTTTGTGTTTGTCTTTAGTGTTTTATGCCTTATGATATCTGTATTGTTAAAAAATAATGGCAAAAAGTAAAAGTTAGTTTCAAATTAATTCAATAAACTGTGTGTATGTTGTGTTCATTGATGATGATGTAATTGGTTGTTCTTGTTTATAGATAAAGCTAGTTTTGTGAATTCTACACAACAAAATACCAAGGAAAGGTCAAATAAAAAAAAATCGTCATCTGAAACCAAGCCAAAAAGTAATGCACAAGGTAATTAAGTTTGATAATAGTGTATTTTTTAAATATATTCTTTATATACATTGTTTATATTAAAAATGCATATTATTATGTAAATCCTTCATTTTTTGAAAATAACAAATTTACTTATGATCATGTATTATTTAAGGTCAGTGGAAAAAATAGTTTTATTTTTTGTATATTGTACTGAATATGCACATATTTAATTTATGTCTTTAAGATTTTTGATAAACTAATACATCTTTTTAAAATATTATAACATAAATATTCTTTATTGTACACCACTAAAAGTACACAGAAACAGAAGAAATATTATTGTGGTGACTAAAAGGCGATTTTTTTTTTATTATTGCGAAAGAGTATGAAACGGAAATGCCGGCCACCTGATGTTAAGTGGTCACTGCAGCACATGGACAACCACGTCCAATCTCAAATAGAACAGAAGTTCTATTTTTGGGTGTTCTATGTACCTACTCTTAAGGACTAAGATTGAGGACTGTATCCGCAACCACACCTCCCCATCAAAACACAATACATGAAGAACATGTTGCTTTACGGCGGGTTAACGGATGGCGGTGATGCCGCCCCGGGCGAGCTCTATCGGCTCTACCACCTTTAAATCTTAGCACTACAGTAGCAATTTATTTCAAACAATCTTTTAGATACTACAATTTTTTTTCCTTTATATTCTTAGTTGACATTTTTATAGTTTCTGATATATGTAAAGTCATCAAAATGATGTCCATACTCCTAACAACTTTTGAATTACATAGGTGATGGAAATTTTTAAAAATATCTTATGATACAATAAGCAGCATAACTTTTAAACACCACATTAAATTAAAATTAACTTAGGTTTTAGATATTAACTTTTATTCACAATCACAAGTGACAATTTTATTCACAATCACAATGACAAGTCATTATTCTATTATTTTCATTGTGAAGATTTAAGTTTTTTTTTATAACAGATGATGCAGAGCAGCAGGAACAGGAAGCCGATAATTCTTTGCCTAATACTGTGACAGTCCTTGATGCACCGGGCGGTGGAAAAGTATATTTGGTGGGCACAGCGCACTTCAGTTTAGAATCTCAAGAGGATGTGTCCAGGGTGATAAATATTTTTCAATTACATACAAGACATGTGTTAAGGGATAAATTTTTGAAATACCGATATAAATGTAAACAAAAACTCATACTATTAAGTCATTATATATTAACATTAAAAATAGATACTAAACATTTATACACATCTGTACGAAACAGATTTTAAGAACGAGATAAAGTCAATCAAGAAACTGTTTGTTCCTTATTATAAAAAATATTAATATAAAATGATGTATTACCATATATGCTTTCATTTTCCATTTAAACACTTCATGGTATATTTTTTCAAATATATTTTCTTAGTGCTCAACTACTCACATATGTGAGTTATCTGACTATTTATATAACTGTTCTAAGCTTATTTAAAAGTATTGTATGTTTATATTTCTAGGTAATAAGAGAAGTCTGTCCCCACATTGTGATGGTTGAGCTATGTGAACAGAGGACCAATATTTTGTTACTAGACGAAGAAGTGATTTTAAGAGAAGCCAAGAATATTAATATTAAGAAAATCAGGTAAAACTTTGGAGTCCTATATATTTAGTCACACTTAATAACAATACTGATCACGAACACTCAATGATTAATTAGTTTTAATACTCCGAAGTTTTGTATGACTGATCAATTTTATTGAATGTAAGTCAAGTGAAATGTACATGATTATGTATAGTCTGGTGCATGTAGCTGTGTACTAAAAATGTATTGTTACATATATCATTTAATTTGTAGGGCAACAATGGCTCAAAACGGTGTGTTCAATGGTCTTATGTACATTTTACTGTTGAACATGTCAGCACATATCACTCGGGAGTTGGGTATGGCTCCTGGAGGAGAGTTCCGGAGAGCTATGGCAGAGGTAAGATGTTCAATAATCATATAAATGTAGTTGTAGATGTCATAAATAAATACATCAGAAAATACATTATGTTAATATGACAAAAGTAGCAAATGAGTATGCAGGGCATCTGATGCTATGTAGCTATGGCAGACCATGGAGATCCACATACAACCAAGTTAACATATATAACATACAACCTCAAACAGGGCTAAAGTCCACTCCAAGGTCATTTGTAGATTCATTGCTTTTCCTGAGGACTAATACAGTCAATTCAATATTAAGTGTACAAGTCCCTCTATCCGTCTCCCAGATCGACCTTAAGCTCTAGCATCTATTATTACAGATAAGTTACTATTCATTAGTAATATATTAACAAAGAATTACATAGAGATACATTACATATCTGAAAATCAGCAACTTCACCTATTACACTTTGCTGACCAGTGTCGAATAAGACGAGTTATCTCATCACTGGTCTCAACTGTCAACTCATCAGATAATTGTCAAAATTTTAAGAAAGAGGTGGTATTAAAGATTTTTATATACATTCGAAATAGGTTACATTTTAAGGAGCCTTCACAATGATATGAACAAGTTTTTCTTTCTTTTAATCAAAGTGTTTAAGAAATTAACTGTAATGAAGTAAAAATTGTGCATTATAATATCGTGCATTTCTAGGCAAAGAAAATTCCTAACTGTATGGTACAGTTAGGCGACAGGTCCATAGACATCACTTTGCACCGAGCAATCTCATCACTCACTTGGGGACAGACTCTCCGATTTGTATGGCACCTTCTTACATCAAATCAGACTATAAGGTATTACCTTTCAATACAATATTGTCGGCTAGTCTTACTTAATTTAAAATTAAGTATGAAACTGTATTTTCATAAGAATATTAACACTTTCCCTGCTTCGTACAACTCTGCTGTGTGTTGTGCGGTGCAACGCGGGTTGCACACACCTGTGTTGTATGTACATTTTTTTTTTATAATGAAAGAGTAAGAAACGGGCATGCAGGCCACCTGATGTTAAGTAGTCACTACAGCCCATGGACAACCACGTCCAATCTCAAATAGAACAGAAGTTCTATTTAAGAATAGATGCGGATGCGTTCTTACACTTGAGGACTAAGATGGTCGCCTCCAATAATGTGTATCTGTATGGATTACGAGCGTACAAAAACGCAGTAATTACGTCGGCGCTATAAGACTGGTAGCGGACATTACTTCTGTGTATTCGTAGATGACATCGATGTTAAAAAATACAATAGTTCAATGAATTGTCAGCGTATCTTCACTCTAGAGAAATAAACTCCAGTTTACTGCCACCTTTCACAATGCTGACCCGATCTGATTATGAACGCTGCTGTCAAATTGTTTAATTTATTCAGCGGTAAAATAAGTAATAATTAAATTTCAATTAGCAAAGTTCGGTGACACTTGCCAAGTACTCAAACCCTGGATTGCACCACTGCATGCACATTTCTTGTTTTCATTAAATTGACGTTATTTTCAGCTTGGAAGAAGTAGAGAAATGCAAACAGAAGAAGATGCTGCAGGACATGCTAGAAGAAATGGCAGATGAGTTTCCGGCCTTGAAGCGCGTGTTCGTCGTCGAGAGGGACATGTTCCTTTGCCACTCGTTGCAGACCGCCGCGATGCAAGTGGGTGAGTCTGACTTCTTCACACATTTGTTAAAAATACTTATACTATACTAGCGACTTGGCCCAGCTTCGCTCGGATAATAGAGTTTATATTTCATTATTTTTTTTTCATACATGCATCCAGTCATTACCTAATTGCAAAAACTAACAATTAGAAACATCTGTTTCCAAAGACGACTTATTTACTATATTAATTTTAACTATTTAATTTCAAGATGAAGACAATAGCTGCCCATCCTGCTATCTGTTACCTACAAAGCTCAAATAGGACAAGGGTTCCACGTGAATAAGCTGTGCCTTGCTGCTTAAAGATTTAACTGGAACGTTTTGTATATTTTTGATTTACACGTCATTTACGTCGCAATAAAAATGTAGAAACATGTCCATATATCGCAACTTTAAAACAAAAGGGCCATAAATCAGAAATATTCAAAATCTTTTTTATTGTCAAAATTCAAATTTTATCGGTCACATATCCGAATCAACCATTAAAAGCAGAATAAAAATATCTTTCTAACAGTGTATAACACCTATTTATCAGTTTTAAAATTACAGAGCAATTATACAAGAACTGGTTGGAAAACTTTAAATGGCTCTCCTGTAAAATCAGGTCTATTCGCGTTGTGGCCCTTTTGTCTTGAAGTAGTGATATATAAACTAACGTATAACTAAAATATGCTAACCATAACTTTAACCTTTGAACAATTAGTAGAACAAAAGTCAGAGCAGTCTCTATTTTTAGTGCTTGCAGGTAGGGAACCTTGCCGCATAGTGGGGGTGGTCGGCATCGGTCACGTGGCGGGCATCGTGGAGCACTGGGGGAAGGTCACGACACAGGACATCACACCCTTGCTCACGTGAGTATCACGGTTTTGGTGGTGAGATTTCTAAAATTATACCTCTTTAAGCTAAGGTGGTGTGTTTTGAGAGAGCATTTTCAACGGAAAAGTATATTACTCGAGATTGCTTTGTTAGCGGCAACAGAACGACTTCCTTTCGCAATTACTTTGATATCGTATAGTTTCAAGTCTTAGGTAAGTAGTAAGCACTTACATTTTTAATAAATATTCTTGTTACGGCTGGAGAGATGCGGCTGCCGGCTCCACTTGTGCTTACAAGACGGTAGAACAAGAATTCAACCGGGGTTCAAGTACCTTCGCAGACCTCATAATGCGCCGTAAAACAGTTGGGCTTCAGTTGGAAAGATTGCTTGCTACAAATATAAGCGAGATGATCGTTTCAATTCTCAACAGTAGCAAGGCATCCTTGTATGACGACTGATCAAGATTTATTTAAGATCGTTTAACATCAGATGACCTGCTCGCTCGTTTGATATTTTAGCAACTTAAAAAGGGAGGTGACGATCTTAATCCCCAGTCGTAGCAACGCATCTACGTACGATTGCGCATAGGACTTTAATCTTGTTTGAGATTATATGTGGTTATCCGAGGGGTACAACAACTAATTAACATCAGATGGGCTTCGTTATTTGTAACTGTTCTCAGATAAAAAAAGGCAGTCGAATTTCATATATTAGTACAAACATAAGATGTAGGTGTTTCACGCTCAAGTATTGCTTAAATTTCTACAAATGTGACATCTGTAATAGGTAGTGGAATTATAGTTCGATCGGAGAAGTAGTATAAGTAACCTCTAGTGCACCGTAAAAAATAAAAAATATTTTTTATTGGAGAAGTACCATTACCGGTTACACTTTCAAACAGAGTAGCTGTGCATATTGTAAGTACGTACGAACAGGCTACAGAGACTTATTAAACATCAGATGCTCTGCATGAATTATTGCTACTGTATCTCACAAAATAAATAGCTAATTTCATGGTGTCGGCATTTCGTGACCGAAAGTGACGTGAAATTTACTCATCATTTTTCCCTAATGCGTACAAAGAAGTATAACTGGAGAATATAAAATAGTATATAGAATGAATGACGATAGTTACGTGTGCGCAGGGTGCCGCCGCCGTCGCTGTCGACGCGCGCGCTGCGGGCGGGGCTGCGCGCGGCGCTGGCGGGCGCGCTGCTGTACGCCGGCTGGCGCCTGCTGCCGCGCCTCGCGCCGCGCCGCTGGCTCTCCTGAACGTCAGTACTGCACGAAAATATGTTAACATTGTCATATGTTATGTGTGCACCAACTATAAACAAATTAAAGCAAATCACTGACCCCAAATCCCCAAGACCCCGTGCTGTCTCCTTGTAAATACATCATAAGTTAAGGAACTATTTCTGTCTAGATACTGTCTATTATTAAGTTTTGACAGCGACACAATAACAATATTAATTGAAGTGCAATCACTATTACATGGTAACACGCACGTGATTTTGACGTTCACTAAGGACAACCGCCCGTGTGACCTTACGCTCCGCAATTCACGTACGCGATACGCCGTCACTCAAAACTCATTTATTTCTCACAGTTAGGACGACCTTAAACATGACTTCAATCCTGATTGATTTCAGACATGGATGTCCAAGGGATGCAAAGACCAATCGAGTGCCCTGCACGTTCGTTTGCTACTTTTTTGATATTAAAACATCCAGTGAGCTGGAGAGCCACAGGACCTCCTGGGGATGATTTTCTCCAAATACAATAATATATATTATTAAAAAATATATTTATATCCTTTTCTATTTTATTTCAGGTCGTTGAACATTAGAAGAATGGGGTTAGTTTTTCCAGTACTATGGCAACTAATGATTCAAACTAACATTCAGTCGAACTGGAAAGTACTCCTAAATTATATTTTTTTTTGTATAAAGTAGGATGTGGTCAATCGTTGAGAATTATATTATCTGTAAGAAATAAACTAATAAATATAGAATATATATACATATTATATATTTAAAAAATGTTACATTATAATAGACTCAGCCCTTATATGCATCGAAGTTGTGTAAAATGATTTATGTACAGTGTAAACTCCTGGTAACATGAACATTACTTACTTTTGGTTGATATA
>DWON01001404.1:0-24637 GCA_018251015.1 Phocides pigmalion okeechobee
CGCATCCGCGTCCATCCTTAAATAGAACTTCTGTTCTATTTGAGATTGGACGTGGTTGTACATGGGCTGCAGTGACCGCATAACTTAAAAAAAAGCAGCGTTGCGAGCGGCGGCACTAAACTGGAGCAGTTTTCTTTACACCGTAGATGCGCCGATGATACACAAATCTATTGCGTATGGCAGCGTTAGCCTACGTAAACGTTCGCCCTTAAGTTTATACACAGTCGTACTGACACAGTCGAGTGCAAAACGCATGCGCGTTGTGCAAAGAAAAACATAAAAGTTCTGTTTTTACTATTGTCTCTGTACTCTGTTCTACTTTTGAATTAAAAAAAAAGCAAAAAATACACTTACGAAATTCTCGTGATACTTCATAGAGGTATACTTACACATTTATTTACCAGAGGTAAATGCAGAAACTATCCTGCACTAAATCTGTTTCGCCACAGATTCATCATTCGCCATTTTAACGACGCCATAACGCAATGTGCCATAGACGTCGCTCTCGGTCAACCTGTCAACCCGGTGACCATAGACGAGTTTGAAAGCAAATGGCGCGATATCAAAACTGCTTCCATGATGGTTTTCGAGAACATGGACACGGAAAGACCCAAATTAGAACTGATGCCCCCGTATTTTGGATATCCACTCATGAATGAACTAGCGTCAGCAGAGATCGCGTATGGAGTGGGGAGGTCAGTTTTAACGGGTTGCGCTTGTTTTTTTATTAATTTCTTTAGCACAGACTAAACTTGACCAGTCTTTGTGATTTATATTAACATCAACTTGGAAATCTAAAATGCATTTTATTAACGATTGAATGCGATAAGTCATTTTTTTTATTTATAGAGAGATTTAAGTAGTGCTCCAATTTATTAACTTATTTTTGAATATGCTTTCCTAGAGTTCATTTGCTTAACTTTTGGTGCGAAATATTTACCAGTTCTCTATAATGTTCTTTGAAATACTATACTTACTATAATATAATAGTTATAACATTACTAAAAGATACCAGCCTTTCAATACTTTTGATTTTTACTGGACGTGGAACAAAGTTGGTAAGAGGTCCCCTACCACTGAGGCTAGCGGGGGTCGATGCCTTTACTCATATAGTTTAAACTACTTCGTCGGATCTCTATACGACTACTTTTCTGCTCTAGCTATAGTCATGTCTATAAAATATATGATCGATCAGACCAAACCAAAATTAATAGAAAATCGATTTGTACTCTCCCTATCAAATATCTTCATACATACTCGCACACAAACATCCAAACAGAAAAACAAAGGAATAAGGGACATTTATCATGCCGATAAAGTATATTTCAATTGTTTTAGGTAAACAAAGAATCACAAATTATCTCACGATCACATAAGAATCACAAGTCTCTTTCTATCTCTTTATGTATAAGAGGTAAATCTCTTTGTCACGTGAACATCATATACGCACACACATATACACACGTACATGCAAACAAACATGGATGAACACACGGACGCAAACACACACGCATCCATCTTCTCATCTCTCATACTACCTGTCGACGTTCAAAGACGCCCTGTCGCAGGCGATTGTGTCTCTTTCTATCTCTATCTCACCATCTACTTCTTTGTTACGGACAATACACACACATACACACATACATCCAAATACACACATAGACGCAAACATACGCACATAACCATCCTCATTATTTACCTCAAAATCCAAAAGGTGCCATTGTCGGCAGGTACTATCTTTCGACGTTCAAGGACGCGCTGCGGCAGGCGGCGGTGGACGCGATGTCGGGCGAGTCGCGCAGCGTGCCGCCGCAGCTCATCGGGCCCGACGCGCGCCACGCCAAGGTGCTGCTGTTGGACGTGCGTGCTTCCCTGCTTCTATGCTTCCATTACCACCTTACCTCTTTACGTATCCCAAAGCACATAATATAACATTACAGCACGCTTTCATAATCCGCCGTAAAGCATTACCTGTGTTTCGGTTGGAGAGGTGCGGTTGCCGGCTACACTTTGACTGCTTAGGCTGCGACTGATTATGTGATTTGCATGTTCGTTTGCTTCTCACATAAAAAAACATTAAGCTTTTACACAATGACTGCAATGCTTGTATATTATATCGGGTCAGCGTTGCGGGAGGCACTAAACTGGAGCTGGAGGGAAATTGCTAATCCAATTTGAATCTTAAACCGTGTCCCGCTGCAAGTATCTCTTCAAATTCGCAGCTACTCAATTGATACTCACTGCTGCAACCGCTCTACGTACTGCTGCTCCCATTTTAACTAACTACAACTCTAAGTACTGCAACTTTTACTGCTCTACGGTTCCCGTTAACTCATTTCGTACTTTTTCTAACTTTTCCTACTGCAATTCGTTACTATTTTACGTTTCCCAGTGTCTGCAATCCTTTCAAAGTTGTTGTTCTTTCAACTTCACACTGCACTTACATACTTACTTACAATTTAAAACTCATTGCAATCGTATAAATGTACCACTACAATCTTTTCAAACTCATTGCAATCTACGCATAATTCCCTGCTGCAACCCATTTAATGATTAACAATTCCTTACAAAGGAAGATGGCATATGTATATTTGAGAAAAAATAATAATCAAATGATTTTCTTTTTTGTGTACAGGAACAATCTGTTCCGGACACAGCGGCAATGGCTCAACATGTGAAGTCATTGATCGACGACTGCAAGAAACTCCTTGTTGACACTGAACCAGTTCTGGGTTCGTGGGGCCTAATCGATGCTGACCCACAGTGAGTAATAAAGTTCCTACTATTTTTCAAAATGCTTCCTTCGCAGTGTGTAGGATTTTTAAGGTATATGTGATTTATTTCTTTGTATGTTCTAGATCATTTTATAAACTATTCAATTTAAATACTAAATCCGTTTGTTCGTCTGTTTTGCATTTATATCATCATGATCATCATTTCTATTATATCATAATTATCATCATCATCATCATCAACATCATCAACATCATTATTATTGTGACGTCATCATTATTATAGATATTATTATCGTTAACTCATTACGGTCGTACTGACTGGAGCGGGTGTCTTCTCAGAATGAGCTGTCAAGCAGAGTTTCAATACTCACTACACCTGGAATTTGATTCCTATCTCTTCTGAGGGACCAGATTTTTTCCATCAATCTTTCACTGCTTACGCTGTGATATAATGATTTGTTTCCAGTACCGGAGACCCGCAGGAGACGGAGATGGACAGCGTGCTGGTGCTGACGAGCGACGCGTACTACGTGACGGACTACGACGAGACCTCGGACCGCCTGCTGTCCGTGCAGCGCGTGCCGCTGCGGGACGTCACCGCCGTCGAGCTGGGCACCTTGGACTCCAGCGCCACGGTCTGTCTATCTCACCGCCTGTCTATCTGACTGACTGTCTGCTTGTTTGCTTTTCTGTCTGTCTGATTGACTATCTGATTGTCTGACTGTGTGCTTCTCTGTCTGTCTGCTTGTTTGACTGCTTATCTGTCTGTATGTGCGTCTGTCTGTGTGTCTATCTGTCCGTTTTTATATATGTATCTATGAATGTCTGTTTGTCTCAATTGGTTTATCTGTCAAAATGTATATATTTATGTATATATTTATGAAGTGGTACAACAGTAGTACTGCTGTGGAGGTACCACCACAGACTATCCGTCGTGAACCAAGCTTGTTTATTTTAGAAAAGTAGGTTTGCTGGCAACATGTACAGACGCGGCGACTATCTTAGTTCTCATAAGTAGCAATAATCTCAGGACTTTCTACCCAACTAAACAGGTGGTCTAAGGTATCAAACCTTTGCAATTTTTTATGTAAGAAGGGTAGCAAATGAGCATGCAAACCATCGATGTTAACTAGTCGTAACATACGTATAGACATCCACGTACAAGCACAAACATGTCTGAAATCCTATCTGAGCTCGAACGTCGAAATCGAAGATATGTTGCTACTCCTGAGGACTAAAGTTGCCTCGCTTCAAAGAATAACCAACAACCGCACCTCTCCAACCGAAATACAACTAATGCTTTACAACGAATTATGATCGTGGCGGTGGTACTTCCCCGTTCGAACTATAGTTCTAACAATTTAAACCCAGTGTATAACCAGAGACGTTTAACACTTTGAATGCGGTGCGGATATACATGACCCGTTCAGTATTGCGGGAGGCGGCCGTAAAGCCTGGAGCCTGAAGCTTATTTAATTATAATGATACGCGGACAAATTACTGAAATATTGTATCTGTGTATCATCTACGAATACACAGACAGTAATGTCCGCCCCCAGTCTTATAGCGCCGACGTAAACACAGCACTTTTGTTCGCCCGTAATCCATACAAATTGGTCCGTACACAGTTGTGTAGGAGCCGCAAGCGCGTCGCGCCCAGAATTACACAGCAGTGTTGTAGCCGCAGGGAGTGTTAATCACAATATAAATGTATGCAGATCTTCGGCGTGGGGCGCAAGAGCAGCGCGGAGGGCGTGTTCTGCATCCGCATCAGCTACGCGCACGGCGGCGAGCCCGGATACTTCCACATGTTCCGCTCCACCTCGCTGCGCTTCTTCAACAACATGGCCGTCGTCATCAACACCAGGGATGAGATGATCGGTAATGATGATTAATGATCGTCAATTATTTATTATTATATTTAAGGTGGTACAGCCGTTAGAGCTCGCCCGGGGCGGCACCATCGCCACCCTCATAACCCGCCATAGAGCAAAATGTTCTTCATGTATTGTGTTTCGGTTGGGTAGGTGTGGTTGTCGTATACACATTATTGGAGGCGACCTTGGTCCTCAAGAGTAGGATCGCATCCGCATCCATCCTTAAATAGAACTTCTGTTCTATGTGAAATTGGATGTGGTTGTCCTTAACTATATAATTGCTCGCCCAAATTACAAATAACTTAACTTATTATACACCAGAACCTTCCTCAGAAATCACTGTATCTGTTGTTGAAATCTGTGAGAAAATCCGTCCAGTACTTTTTGAGCTAATCATGAACAGACACTCCACCTGTTGTTGAAAACTGAAAAATCCGTCCAGTACTTTTTGAGTTTGTCATGAATAGACAGACAGATGGAACGGGAAATTTTATTTTATGATAATTAGAAATTATTTTTTACATAATATTTGTGTTATTTTTCAGAATCATTACACTCGATCTGCGAATCCATCATGGTTGCCAGAGACGTGGCAAAGCTACCCCCAATACCATTTCACGATGGCGTCAAGTTGGAAAGAAGGAAATCAAAGGTAAGGAATAACATACTTACTAATGCATACAAGAAATAAAATGTTTGTTTCGAAAAATTCAAAAATGTTTTCAAATGTCATGTTCATATTAGTGTTTCTCAGGGTATTGTCAGTGGCTCTTAACAAGTGTTACCTACTACTCAATAGTCCCACAACAGATATGGTATATTGTAGTAGATCTATACATTATAATTACTAATATTAATTAATAGTTATTAATTAGCCTTATTATTATTTACTTTTGTAGTAATTTAGCAATTTTAATTGTAATTAGTCGATATTTGACTCTCAATGATAAAACTATATAAAGGGGGTAGCAAATTGTTAAAGAGCATTCGAGATACAAGCAGAAGTAGGACGTTAATCTGTCCGTTAAATATACTAAGTGTCTGTAAAAAATATCTCCGCGTTTCATTGTGCAAAACCCCACGACTGTAACAGGATATTTCAAGTATACCTTGAATATACCTTTGAATTTTAATTGTAAATTAAATACGATTTATTACTTCCATTAAACTAAAAATATTCAAAAGTAATTGGTTTCACTTTTATTTATTTAGAGGTGCTAAAGTACACCCTTAACCAAATGTTGGTATTATTATAAGAAATGAATTGACTTGAACCTTTTTTAAATATAATATTTTTTATCACTTATCACTAAAGTTTATAAAATCCAAATAATTTTATTTTTATTGTTTCATATTAGTTGTAACTACAGTTATGACAAACAAATCTTAAAATCAAATAATAAAATCTCATGAAAAGTAAGAGTACATTTAATATCTCAAAACATAAAATAGACACCTAGATCGGACGTCAGTTCATAAAAACGTAACGTCCTAGTAGAGGGTTAAAAAAGGAACCTTAAATCCTCGAAATGCCGTAACTCATCCGCCCGGCCGTTACTATGCAATTAAGGAGGCGAAGAAAAAAACAAAAACGATAAAAAAGACAAAAGTGCATGCCCTCGACAGATGTTGGCGCAGCGGCGTTGAATGATCGCGACAGGTGCCCGAGACTCGGCCAGCTAGGGTTGCCTCTGTTTCAACAAACAAATAGATAATATTGATTCTGAACAGTCATCAATATCGGATTTCGATGTGAAACATCTATAACCGCGCTTTAGTAGTGAGACAAACTCGTTTGACTTGTCGGCAAACGGCAAATTCCTTTTTATTTATTTCGCTTGTATTTATATATGTTTATAAATTATATACATGCTGTACGTATTTGCATATTAACAATAGTAAGAAAAATATATTAATTTTGTTTATGAACGAAAATCGGTTTTCTCTAATTATAAAATCTTCCAGTATCCATATAAAAATACAATGTTTCAAATCTGCCGGGTATCCCGTGACGATATCAACTTCTTATCAATCAATATTTTTTTTAAGTTTCTTATATTTATAGTTGCATGTTGTTTTAAAACTAAATTTTTAGTTTATGTAGTGGTCATGACTAAAGAAAATAAACCTGACCCTCATGTTTTAGAGGTGGTAAGGCCGTTAGAGCTCGCCAGGGGCGGTACCACCGCTACCCTCTTAACCCGCCGTAAAGCAACATGTTCCTCATGGATTGTGTTTCAGTTGGGGAGGTGTGGTTGCCGGATACACATTATTGGAGACTACCAACTTAGTCCTCAAGAGTAAGAACGCATCCGCGTCCAAACTTAAAAAGAACTGTTCTATTAAGATTGGACGTGGTTGTCCACGGGCTGCAGGACCACTTCACAGCCTACATGCCCGTGCATAATAAAAAAATAACAATAAATCAAAACTATAACATTATTTATTATAATAAAGTTCCCTAACAAACACAACCCGTTTTATTATACACCAGTCATTATAATAAAGTTCACTGTCACAACAATATATACACGGCTCCTTAGCGGTCACGAATACATTCTTACGTCAGATTGTTATGTGCCAAGTTGTTTATGTATCTATTAAGACAATGCTATGCCGAAAATGTGTCCGATTGAGTATTCGAAACACAATACAAGAGTATAAAATTAATTTTACTAAGTTTTTTATGATATGAATATAGCAAACGAGCGCCATGTCATGCCTAATGTCAAGTGGTCGCTGTAGCCCATTGAGATTCGCATCCAACCTCAAGCAGGACTGAAAAATGCAATGCTACTCCTGAGTAAGAGGATAAACGCACCTCACCAACATTTGCTTTATTTTCTTTACAGTAGTTTATAATGTAAATGGTGAAACCACTCGACCATGGATTTCATCACTTATAAAAAAAACTGCCCTTGTTTTATACTATCAAGCTGAACGTTAAGGATAATTGTCTCATCCTAAACATCTAGCGACCTAAATAATGTATGTATTTTTCTTAAGTTTATAGTTATTCGAAGTTATTACACATCCAATCTAAAGCCGCGCTCGTGGCAAATGCTTTTTTCAAATTCTTAATTGATAAAATTAATTCCATAATTTATTTCCAATGAATTGAGATTTAATACAATATATATTTTTTATATTTTTGATATTATTCCCTTTGAACGAATTGAACGTCTGGTACCCTATAGGTGAGCATAGAACCGTTAACCATTGATTTACGGAACGATTTATCACACTTCTGCGAAATGCCATCCCGATCCCTTAAAGGTCCATAGATCCAACAATTTGGTAAACCAAGCAATTATCGCTAATCGCTATAGTTTCCCGACAATTTGCACAAATGACGCGCCACAGGCTCGACACTTGACACAACTGCTTTCTGCTAATGAGATTATCCAACCAACTATCGATTGTCACCCTGAATTACGATGCCCGTAACGTTAGAAATCTGCGTTATTAAATATAAAACGTGTAAAATTAATACTGAATTATTTTTGTACAAGGTTAGGTGTATTTACAGATTTATTGGCGAAGCCAACCACAACATATTAGCCACATACATCATATTATTTAAACGATTTGTATTAAATTCTTAACTACTAAGAGTGAAGATTTGTAAATTTCAACATTTAACTTTTATTAGCGACTCTATTCACTGGTTATTTTTTTAATTTTTATATCTCAATCATATATTACTGAACTTGTAGTCTCCTCTTTAAAAAAAGTACCCTAGCCCTGTACTTTATGAAACACATGACGGAACTCTCGTTTCTTCTCGATTATTTCCAACAACTTAAAATAAACTAACGGAGGGTAGGATACATTTTTTAAATTGTTACAACCCTGATAAAACAATCGAGCGATTGTCGACGCGCACTTCTCGGCCGCGTGCTAATCGACCACACTAATCGGGGACTCTCACGTCCTGTGTGTTAGGCATCGTTTATTGCAAATTAACGGTGACTAGATACCAAGCTAAAGGAGCATAGGTCGCTCCCCGACAAGGTAGTGCGATGACCTGAAAATGATAGCTGGAAAACAGGGCACAGCAATGAATTTAGTAGGTCGAATTAAAGGGGACCTATGTCCAGAAGTAGACTTCAAAAGGTTATGAATATAGACTCTTCCAGTGGGTACAAATTTAAGAACCATAGTAATTTTCGTCGAATTATCTGTCTCTTTTCAGAAGATCAACTGCATAATACATTAATAACTTTATGTGGATATCTATGGATAATTCAACAGATTTCTGAATGTTTTTCTTCCAGTTAAATAAGATATATAAAATATAATAGATACAAATATCATTTCAAATCCCGACCTTCATCGCAGGTGCTTGTATGTCATACATCTAGGCTATCAATATTTTTAACGGCATTACGGATAGGCACTAACATTTAAAATATCTTTCAAACTTAATACTTCACAATTTTACTTATATTTTATGAACCTTTTCGACGCAAACTAAAGAAGACGTTGTACATTTACGGAAGGAGAGAAAAAATCTATTGTTCTAAGTGGCGAATAGTTGTTAGATACGTATAAAACAAATATAAAGCGACCGAACAAAGACATTCCGCAAGTCCGGCTTACGGCGGCCGACCGACGTGTCTCCCCCCTCCGCCGTTGTTTAATTCCATTAAACCACCCCTTTTATCTTTTCCCCTTTTATCATTCCCCACTATTGGATTACTGAACAAAATGCCGTGCAAGAGACACACGCAATCTTTCGCCTTTGCCATTACTTCACCTCTCTTTAAATAATAGCCCTTTGCAGTTCTAGATGATTGCTCTTGTACAATTGTGCATTTTTTATCTTTTTTTCATACTCCTGTATTTCAGCGCAGTTGTTTACGGAATTGCAGAGCGTCGACATTTACAAATAAAAGTTTAAACATCATACAAATCCTTTGTAAACCTTAAAGGATTCAGAAATTAATTTCAAGTTGAGTATCAAGTATTCAGTCACTCGGTTCTATTTAACATCGAGTTTGAGTCTAGATCGCAGTGTATTATACATATAATACTTACCTAAAAATAGTTTAGTCACTTCAAATATCCGGCCTTAATTATGCATTTAATCGAGTACACATAATCGTAGATATTTATTAGGTACTTAAATAAAATAATAACATTGGGTGAAAGGTATTCATTCAATGAAGCAACACGAAGATAGATTGACTTATAAAAGTTACTTGATGAATCTTTACCGTAGTTAAGGAAATAATGAAACTACTATAATTCATCATACTAGTTTCCCAAATTTATTTACAAAAATATAATGTAAAACAATGAAAGCAAGGTGCAGATATATAATATCTGTAACCGAATCAATACAATGTTATAAGCCAATAAAGCGTCGACGTGTGTAAATACAACAGTTACGTAATAAAAAGCAGATTTGGAGCGAGATTCATCGCACCTCGGCGAGGATTTAATAAATCCAATTGTAAAAATGTTTGTACAATACTTCTATTTACTCCCATGCCTTTGTTTTTGATACAATTCCATTTCCAACGCTGAATCATTTTAGGGGTATAAATTTGAAGTAAACATACCATTTCGTAAACGAATATATTAAAATGGTAACGACATTTTACAGATGTCGTTAAATTCTAGTTGATTGACAGAGCGTCGGTAGATACTCGTAGGTATTATCATATTAAAGTCACCTCAGAAATCAAAATGATTATAAGGATCATACAGTTATATTGGTGATAATGTGGATTTCAACCAAAGATTTTCTTCGGCTATCAGGGCGGAGATTTTCTACCGACCAACTCTAGCACAAGATCTTGAACAATATCTCATGGCAAAAATAATCCCATGAGTTTAAACTAAGATATATTTATAGCCGCTAAAGCGTAGGTGCTCCGTTAGTCTTAGCATTCCATTGTATTTAGATAAATGTGCAACATTTCAATTGTAGCATATCGTAGGTCTACAAAAAATAAATATAATGACGATCCCCAAACGGGCTTACTTTACAGAAGGTTTTGAGTTAGATTTCCGACTAGGCTAATAAATAAATAAAAAAATAATGTTTTATGATTTTATATGATGCGACACAAAATCGTAAATAAATGAATTAATAATTATTTGAATTTTCTTATAAAGATTTATAAATAGATATTTTCACTTTAAAATATAAAAAAGCATTTGAAGCAAAACATTACAATAAATATAATTAAATGTTATCTTTTGACAAAAAGATTGAAAATAAGGATTTCCCGATGTCTCAATTTAATATACCTAACAATGAACATGCTAGCTAGAAATTTGAACCAACACAGTTCTGCCCCGTTGTAAACCCGTAGCCAGCTCAAAATATCAGCATTACAGAGCAACTTGTTTGTGACTATCATCAAAGTGATAGTCGAAGTTCTTGTTCAGGTCGATTAGGGTAAGTAACGCAAGTAATTTCTAATATGTTTCGTTAACGGCACTTACATGAGTTTGCAAGCCGACAAATTTTCAGCCACGCAACATAGTTGGAAACTAACTTGCCTCTTTGATGTTAATCAATAAAAGGCGATGGGTAAGACCGTCGAGTGTCTTGATAGGTGTTTGAATCTTCCTTTAGTTCGCCAAGGGAAATATTCGATCAATCTTAATCTCGGCGAGCTGTTCAAATTGTATTGAACATCTGGAAAAATATTTCAATCTACAAACTGAGTTTATCGTCGAGGTAGACGTAAACTTTATTTATACAAAAACTATAAACGTACAAATATTGTAAGTGTTGCAAATAAAGTATATAATATATTTAATATATTATTTCTTAGGCTCAGTTCTCATTATTATCGTCATTATCAACCACAAGAAAACAATGCTGTCCTACGCACGGGTATCCCCACAACTGAAGGAGTTCTAAGAAATGCTTAAATACCCAGTCCTAATGCAAGTTGGTGCAAATATGGACTAGCAGCTGACCCACCTCTTGGATATTTTTAATCCATTCGTAGGGCCTGAATAGCCTAACAACTGCCGTCTATCAGTAGAGGTCGTATCCAATCAGTTATGCTGCTGAACTACCATCATTTCACATTTTACCATTACCACATTTTACCACTTAAGTGATCAAGAATCAACATCGCGCTATGCACTCTCATACTATATATATATATATATGTACATAGTGGGTTTATTCAATTTAATGGGAGAATTCTCTTAATGGAACAACCCTATTCTACCTACCTTGAAGGAAGTTTTATTTAAGGTCTTGCTTAAAGTGAATAGTGCATAAAAAGCTTTATTGAAGCTTATACTGCCTACAGTAATGGGTATCCATTTTCAATGTACGCGTTCTTAGCGCAATAACAGTGGACATACAAAGAGAGAATGCGTACGCCGAGTGCTTAGCATGCGTTAGCATTAGGGCTGTCAAACATACACGCAAATACAGACTGACATAATGGGGACATAAAACGATTTAAGCCCGCCGATAACAGAACACGATTGATTCAATTAACTCCACGTCAATGGCTGGCCAATTGCTGTGATGATTGGAAATAAATTACAACCTCAATGAATGAATTGCGGATCTTTCGACTTGGATTTTTTATGATAATATAATATAATTCTGGAAGTTGACTAACAATATTTTATTGAAAGAAATAAAAAATATACATTAAAATATTCTAGGGCTATTTATCTGTAAAAAAAAATCTGCGCTTTATTATTAGCATTAAGAATTGCCTTTTATAAACTGTTTATAAAAGAAAAGGTATTAACATTCCTAATGATGGGGCAAAATAACTTATACAAAATATTGTATGTAATGTATATTTTAAGACCGCTCCCTGATGAATTAAATTAAATGTATTTGTTTTTTATAGGCGTAAAGGGACACTTGCAAATTGTCACTCACATTTTTTTTAATCAGATGTCGTTTCGAAGCACGACTGAAACGTAGCCAAGAATCTAAATGGACTTATCTTTATTTCTGTTTGTATTCACCTAGCTTTCCAGCCATCAGTCTTTCAGTCTCCTCCTTGATATATGTAGGCCTTCCTCAATTGGCGCCACTCAACGCGATTCTGCACTTTATATTATTATTATTATATAGCGAAAAAGCATACAAGACAAGACCAGAGCTACAGAAACTGTGTACGAAATATGAGTATTAATCAGTAAGATTTGCGTTAAAGAAACACAAACAATCGAACAATATTTCCCTTTTATATAAAAGTAGGAATAATCATATAAAGTCCACATAAGGACATCAGGCATCCCTACACCACCGTCACTGGTGACCACTACACCACTGCGTTCTTGCTTCCATATTCATACCGGCCACTCACTTTCTGCGTGCGCGCACCGTATCGCATTGACTCGATTGCCTATACACGCGTCCGAATGAGTTTCTTATCGTAACTTGTCAGGCGCTTAGCTAAAAGGACATGTGACCTAAATGCATGTTAATTTATTTCAGCAGAACCAAAATATGTTTAAGGCATGTTGTGCCTTTTGAGAATGCAACGCTAATAGCTTGTGACGGCAGAGATGGCTGATATCTGTGTCATATTATTATTTGACATACAAAAAAAAATCATATGTATTTGAAATCATTTTGTTTATGGCATTGTGAATCAGTATATGTGTATGGACTTAATTTATATGAAAATAACAAATCCTTAAATAAACAAAAACGTCACCGAACATCGTGCGTCAGACAAGTAAACTTAACAATTAATGGGAATGCCAAAATTGGGACCTTAAGATTTAAGAGCGAAATGAACGTTCAAAACGAACGACGTGATGCAAAGCAAAGAAAATCCGCGTAATCACCGACCGATTGTCACTGCCCGGGGACTTTATAATGGCGCCGTGACGTCAATCAGTGACAAACACATTCTATCTTTGATTGAACAATGATACTGGTAGATATCAAGCTTTATAAAAATCGCTATCACGTGGTCTGTATTGCGAATAACAAAAGCTCTTGCGGGATGTACGCATAAAAATATCGTATCGATGGTTATAACGATACGTAACGTTGATGTTTATAAAGCTAAACACGAATTCTGGGTTACTGGATGAGCGGTAAGGACAAATCCAGCGAACAGCTAACAACGTCGTCAACTCACATGTTGACGTCGTTGCTTACATGGTCATAGATTAATTTCAATTATCATGGAACTAATAAGTGATGAAATCATCAATTGTCTCGAAGTTTTCTTGAATGCAGGCCGCATTATAACCAGTACTAGAGACATGATGAGGATAACAGAGGACAGGTTTGGGCTAATCTAAGTAAGAAACTTTAATTAACTGATTTGAAATTTGTGATTATCATGCTTTTAATATTGCTCCGTTACGATGATTAGCTGCCTCCGCGATTTTATAATGAATTACGTAATTTTTACAAACCTGCGTAGAACAAACCTATTTGCTTATAAATTTTCAGTAGCGTTCTTATAAGTATCAATACGCACTTGACCAGCAACGTAGACTACCTTCTCAAACAATTCTCATTTCGAAAAGAGACCCGTTCTTCGGTACGACAGTACTGGGTTGATGTTGTTGAATTTAGACTTGATTATACAATAAAAATTACTAATCATTATAATATCACACATTTCCATTTAATTCTCGTATGAAATTAAATTTCAATGAAGGCACCTAATGTTGCCGCGTCATGCATTCTATAATCCAGCATCGGCAATGTGCAGCGGTCGGCCCTCGATCGCGCTGATTGAAACGGACCGTTTTGCGCTTGCTATGCGCTTTACTTGTGTACCTACTGCGGATTTACTGACACACTTCTGATTTACAAACACGGACATTTTACGTTATAATTTAAAGTTTTTTTTTACTTTTTATTTAGAGTTGCTTTTATTTTTATTTTTTGCTACAGTAAGTTTGTGTAGTGTTTAAATAAGTTTTCATTTTTGCAAATGTATTAAGTAAAACGTTTGATTTAAAATATTTACAAAAATAAAACTATTTTTCATTATTATAAGGCTGATAGTAATCCTCATCATAAACCTTACTCTTAAAAATCTTAAACTTTTGAAATATAGCAATTTCTGTGATTCACGATAACCTACACGAAAAGTAATGCGTATCGTGTTTTTCTCGTAAAATTTAAGAATAATGTAAATATTGCTAGTGTTGCATAATTATTTCTCTAGTTAATCTACAAAGTATAAATTACTTGTAATGTTCGTAATACAGACAAAACAACAGTTTACATAAATTGTTCAGTAACTATTTTGTGCAATAATTTCATCTCAATATCGAAGCTTGAAAATATATGTCATTCAAACATAAACATCCCAAACTTCTATCGGCGTGAAGTCGTAATGACGCCTCTAATGACGCGTCATACATTCTACGTGTACAAATCTGGAAATGTCGTACTCCACACTACGCAGCGATCAGACCCCACTCCATGTTGATTGAAACGAACAGATTTGTGCTTTCAAGGCATTGCGCTTGTCTACTTTGCTCGCGAGAAGTTGCCTGACATGGATAGAAATGGCTTTAAAGAGATCGTCTTCAAGTTAGTACAGCTTAGTTCACAACGTAGATATTTAACTATGTCTTCATACTTTTTCACATAGGGCAAAGTTACACACTAATTTCTTATGTAATATTTTAGTTGCAATAGTTGTACCGCCTTTTCGCTGAAATTTCTTAACTTAGGAAAATAATCCTTTCTGCGTTTGATGACCTATCGTAAATATATTTTTGCGGATATGACATAGGTACTTGAGTCTGTCTTTATAAAAGTCTTTAGAAAAAAAAAAAAGAATGTTGATATATATTCGACATTAAAAGACGATTGTTTAAAATGTTCGTCTATCTATTATGTTAATATTAGAAACAAGCCACTAACTAACTACTAACTAACTAACTTACTTTGAGTATTTTTAACCCTAAAATCTACATAGAAATACTATTTAAAATTAAATGATAGCGCACGACGTGCCGTGTATATCTTTAAAAAATATATAAAATGTGTCAATTAGAGTGAATTGTGAAATGTCTCGTAAAATTCAGTATCTAATATCACACGCTGAATTCAACATAATATAAATGGCATTTTGACGTCGGGAACATTATTCCGTGTCAAGATGTTACGGGTCGGTAACTCTGAACGTACGTGCCTCCCCTTCCCTTGCCTCACCTTTCCTTTTCGGGCGTAAACAATTATCATGGAATTTTAATCATGACAGCAAACAGAATCCATTTAACGTCGCGCAGAAATGTCGGTGGTGTCTGAAATCTGCACGATGTCGTTTAAGTGCCGGATAATTTATTCCACATCCAGGATATACCGATGAACCGATCGCGTCACCGAGACACCACCCTAATCCTTTGATGGATTCAACCCAGCGGACGAGAGAGAAAATACCGGAAGAGTGCTCTACGAGAAAATAACGCAAAAACTTATCTTTCAAAGATTATCCTGTGTTTAACTTACAATCTGCAGTGTAATGGCCTCTTGAACACTTCACCTGTTCTAGTTTCTATTACGTACACCTAACTATAATAAATGCATATTATACTCGTTAGTTTACTTTGACAAATTGCATAGTAAGTTTCTCTGCAATAATGTAATCCAGCCAGAATAATTTTATCTACACACTTTAGAAAATGAAACGTTAAAGTATCTTTATTACATTAATTACGGTTAAATATTAAACATACATATGTATATTTATTTAAGCATGGGAATTAAATAAGGCAACTAAAATGATAAAAAGAGGGATTTAAAGTGATACTAACTAAAAATGCGTAACGTTAACGGGTGTACGAGAATTACCTATGCTTTCGTGGTGTTCATTCAGCCAATCACGACACTTCCCCGCGAGTCAACGACCCACCAGGCCAATCGCGGCGTGCACGATCTGCTCTACTACTCGTCAACCGAAACAAATCGACGTTATTCTCTTCTTTTTTTCTAGTCACGGATGCTGTCGCTTTGGTCATCACACGCGGCAAAAGCGATTGCTTTTTACGTCCGCAGCGCCATCGAATTCAATCAGTTTACAGAGCATCTCAACGCGTGTGTTCAGTTGCGCTTTTCTAACTACTACAATGTATATAACCGTATGTACGACATTGTGAATAGGTTTTGACACAAAATAGTTTTTGTCAACGGAATTTATAGCAGCCATAAAAGATAATGCTACAGAAAAACCTTTTATAATGGACGCTTACCTTAATGAAATACAGGTATTTAAAACTTCTTCACTCGTTTTAACGAGTTGAAAGAGAAGACGAACATAACTCAAATGCAGCCAGCTCTAGCACATCTAAAATGGGACGTGGAATTCCGCGTCGGAACGGTAAATCACATTTTTTAAGTGCACTAGAAATTAGATGTGAGGTTATGCAATAACGCTCTACAGTTAGAGTTACCGAGAATATATTTCAGTGAGTTTCGCTTAAAGTCGCCCGTGTGAGGCGGTTAGCTGTCGCAGACGTTACGCTTCGGGTTCAGCGAGCGGAGCGCGTGTGCACCGAGCATTACGGGCCGTCTAACAGGTCCCTCCATAATTAACATAGCGGCATCGCATGCAAGATAATAATTATGTATTTCGCTAACTATAAATAACAATGGATTAACAATGCGAGGAGCATGGACCGGTAAGATGCATGCGGTGGACGGCGGCCAAAAGTCAGTCGAGCGAGTAATGCGCGCTCGGCCCACCCCGGGATTAACAATTTGGTGAGCAGATTGTTTGCGGGAATACATTTCCGACAATGAATTTATTATACGAAAACAGAATGTAAAATCTGCCACCAATAAAACGCGGCGACGATATTTCTGACTAAGGCCTTTTAGTGCCGAGCTAATTCCTAGCAACAAACAAATATATTGCAGGAATGGCATCAAACTGATTCCGATTTGTGGTCGTTCATCACGTTCATGACGCACGGGCGGCGAAGCCTCAAATTATGTCAAAATGTTCCGCTTTCAATATTTTCTCATTACCGTTATATATATTTTAAGTCATTTATTTTTCATATTCAACCACAATAACTCCTGAAAAAGTGTTCTGAATCTCTAAAAATAACCATTGTAGAAAAGTCATCTATCTTATAACCAAAATCGCAACAATATTTTTAAACAATTTGAAAGCTTGGTGAGATAGCATTACTAAATTATAAGTTCAAAATATATTATGTAAATGCTAAGTGATGGTAAATAATTTATACTATAGAGAATAGAGTCACAAGTACAGTTAAAGGTGGGATAATTATAGTTCAACCGGGGAGGTACCACCGCCGCCCTCATAATCCGCCGTAAAGCATTACTTGTGTTTCGGTTGAAGAGCTGCGGTTGCCGGGTACACTTTGAAGCGAGGCGAACATCTTAGTCCTCAAGAATAGCAACATATCTACGTTCGAGCTCAGATAGGATTTCGGTCGTGTTTGTGGTTGTACGTGGGCTGCGACTACTTAACATCTGATGGTTTGCATGCTCGTTTGCTACTCTTCTCACATAAAAAACATATTATTACGATGATAACAACAAACATTTGAAACAACCAGTGAACTACTTATGTATAAGTCAACAGAAAATTGGGCACTCCGTTCGAAGGCAAGAAACGTTCCCCAGCAATCCGACCGCTACGCAAACATACGCCGTCATCAAAGACAGACACTATGTTATGAAAACAAGCAACCGAGAACAAACACAAACAAACACACGAAACAATTGATGAGAACTGAGAGCGGAGCGAAGGAGGGCGCGGTCTGTTACGTACGTGTTCATTACTTGATGAACAATATCTTTAAGACAAAAATACGCGTGCATTCAGCACTTTGCTTAATACGCCGAGAATAGAATTGATTCAAGTAAACTAGTCGTTTATAACTAAATACGCGAGTTCAAATGCAGTTACCGGTCGTTTACAGGAACTTTGTACATAGTGCAAAACAGAACTAATTACATTTTTACAGTCAACAGTGTGTAAAAGGAAAGGTTAAGTTCTAAAGCGATTTATATTATGATTACTTTATCATGACTTCGAAATTATTTTAAAACTAGCTGATGCCCGCGACTTTATTCACATGCGCCTCAATTTTTATTTTTTCCAGATTTTCTAACCAATGCTAACTTGTAGGTCCTCGCCCGCAACTTTTTTATTGACATCTTTCTATTGACTTTATTTATAGACCAATTGAATTTAAACATAAAATGTCACAAGTGCTTACCACAATACATTAGTGAAATCGATTAACCCATTTCTGAGATTATATACAGACAGCTATAATTAAAAAAATTGTTATATGTATAAATAAGGTACTTTTAAAACTAAAATTTAAAATGTTATTAATAATTGCTGTTTACAGTGACTAATTGATGTTTACATGACTATTGCCTTTAAATTCATCTCCTGTCTATACAGAAATATTTGAGTATTGCATGAATATTCCACACGCAAAGCATTCGTAAACGAAGATGAAAAGAATGCCACAACGACTTATCGTTTCAGTGGAAAACGTGATTGATTATGCATTTTTCCTAACATTCGAATATTTGTAGTAAACGTGTTTGAAGTATTCTTTAGCGTTAACAAACGATTGGAAACTGACATACTATTTAACTCTTTGAAGGTAGACCGATGGATTCATGACAAAACATCATCATGTATAGAACATTAGGTTTTACAATAGAAAAAGGCTCTCAAATGAACACAAAAAACTTCAATAACGTGTGTAACATTAGAGCCGTAGTTTAGCTTCGAGAGAGCGCTTCACAGCTCACTTATCGAAAGAGGATGTACATAGCAGGCGTCACGACGCGAAATTGAGTTGTTTAGCTTAACGCGATAACGATAAATCGTACCGGTTCAACTGAGCAATTACTGTCGTGTGCTTTATTCGCCTTCCCTTGATGATACAATTAAACGTACTAAATTACACAACTATCTGTTTGTCAAACGCATATAGGACAGCAATGAAACATCTGGTTTTATTGGTATTATAAATATAAATTAGATGGTAGGGTAAACTAATGACTCTTGTCTTGTTTATGCTTTTAGAAATCATTAACGTTACAAAGTTGTTTCCAATCAAATTGTAAACATACCTATAATGCGCTGTATTATGATACAGATCTCGTGATACAATTCATTTACAGATAACAGTAGAACGGGAGTCCTTAGACTTTCTGGAATTGGTCTTTATAATAGACAGCAAGGATGAACAAACCTGGGTGAGGGTATTATGATTACATTGTATATTACCTGAAACAAAAATTACGCCTTTATTACAACAGAAATACATATTTACAATTATGAAAATCATAAAACTAATTAATAAAAAATCAATAAAAGCCTAACCTAAACAATCTAAAGGGAGTCCATTAATTATTTATTATACTATAAAAGGTTTAAGTAACCTGAGAAATGAATTTTCTGAGTATCGTGAATACAAATGTCAAAAGTATAACGTAAGGAATGTAGTAGGAAGAAATGTAAATCAGAGAAGAGCGTCTAGTTTGTTTCGTGTAATATGTAAAAATTTCCAAGAATGATCACATACCGCGGCCAATGCCATGACTAGCTCGGCTAGCTGTGCCTATTTTTAAAGTATAAATTACCACAAAACGTTAAAATCGCTTCCATGAAATGGTCAAGGGAGCGGGTGGCCCAGTATAAGTAAACTAATTTGCGGCAGCCATTTTGCAATATGGCGCACATTATAACGTCTCTTTATCGAGTCCATTTGGCCGTTGCTACTCTTTTTTATAACGTGCTTTAATTTTATGCGCCTGTATCTCTGGGGTTATAGCTTAATTGGAGTTTTTCGTACTCAAGCTTGCGTTTTATTATTCACTGCCTACGTAACGAATGTAATTCTTCCAGTTTTTTATTCGTACCGCTTAGTTTCAAGTCCCTTGTGTTTGTAATGATTATAGTATTCAGTACTGAGCTATATAAAATGTTACTGCTGAATGGTCAATATTTAAATTTTATGTCGTTATTTTTTAATCTTACTTGGATAATATTACTAACGATTACCTTATTCGTAAATATGCTGACTATAAATAAAACATCTACACGTTCTTTTAAAATATGATGTTATCTTTTATATCCATTTGCTTTGAATGGTAGGTCAGGTAACGTATGTATGTGGGTAGAGTAGTGGGCGATGTTTTGTTTTGTTATGATAATGTTTTATTAGCAACAGGTATCTAGTAATCGAAGTGTAGTGCATAGTGCTATAAAGCGAATATAATTTTATACAATAAAACTGACGAAGGTAACGATTCACGTAAGAAATACTTAATAATAATGTTTAAATAATGAATAAAATTTTGTAGAGGACAGATTTCTGCTCAAAAATACATAAAGGATGAATATAAAAAATATACATTTCAATAGCCTTCAGCGTTTAAATGAATTGTTAAGAAGACAATAATAATAGAAAATCATATACTAAGTTAAAATTTAATTAACCATAACAAAATATACAAAACACAGGAAAAATATTTACATACAAATCGCAAGCAACATTTTAACATTAAAATTAATATTCCTGGTAAAAAGGAAATGCTGAGAAAACCGGTACAACAGGTGGGTAGATGTTCAATTACAAAAATAATTACCATAAATTATGCTAACACACGATTACAGAAAAATGGTATCTGCCTATTGTTGCAAATAGGAGTGCATCGAAAACAAGGCTAAGGTATAATGTAAAAAAGAAAATGAATGTAAAGAACTTTCCGTAACAATAATAAAATTAGGATGTTTTCATTAAATCCCGTCTTAAATTAACGAGCCCTTAACCTGGGGAGATAAATTAACTCGCAAACGAAACGGCATTATAGTGCGTAAATCCCGAGCTAAGGTGATTTTTACTGCCCGAAGCAGTGGGATAATGGAAATGTTTGATTGTTAAAGCTCACTTGATTGTTTGCCCTCTGTGCAAATGATCATCGGGCCTGCCGTTACTGCCTACACGGTCAATTTGCGCTGAATATTTGTACGCTTCTAATTAAATAACAGTCATTAAAATCAACGCGATAGTTAGCGTAAAATCAAATTCAGTTTGTTTGAACACTGTTTTCAATATATGACGTTGTAGGTGAAGGTTTAATACATATAATTAAACCAATTCGTTTGATTTGCAATTATGAATTATACCTTAATATTTGTGTCTTTTATTTATAATACGGCTGCAACAAATTGCTGTTCAATTTGAAAACAATATTTAGCTTGTAATACTTTGTATTAATATATTTTTCTTCCCTTTTATCTTGGAAAACACAATATACATTATTATACGTACAAATGCAAATTAATTACATACAAAATAAGCAATTTAAAAAGCAATAAAAGTATCAAGCAACGCGATACGCCTCAGATTGTTATAAAACTTCTTAAGACGTACAAAGCCAGATTTCAAATTAATTTCCCAATCAAATAAGCGAAACACTTGGCAGTTTATCGCGCTTTATAAAAATTAGGGCTATTAATCACAATATTGGACAGCTATTGGCGGAGGGTTCGATTCGGGGAAAAGATATTTCGTTTATCGAAAATTGAGAATAAAGAAAAGCGTTTTATTCTCAGATTTCTTGTGAACTTTATATTTTTAAAGTTGGACCACGATTGATATTAAATGGATACTTTTAAAGTAATGGAAAACTTCAATATTGGGCTATTGCGGTATTGGTTCACAGAGGAGCGAGGCAATACCTATTTCAAAATTGTAAAATATTTTATAGGTAAAAGGGTATGAATGAAGAAATGTACAGAAAAATATAGTGAAAAATTGTCAGCCTGCCATTAAATTTCGCTCGAAATATTCTCATTAAATCAGAAGTTTGTTCTTACACCAGCCATTATTTCAATCTATACATAAACACAATTTTTCCTTTTAGTTGTTTCTTATATGAGATGATTTTCCACAAATATTTTGATTATAGGCCTCGAGCACATTTCATTCCGCTGCGTACTTCTTTAGTTAACATAATGAAAGCGAAAAATGGAACTAACGTACCTATCGCCTTTTTTAGAATTTAAAAGCCTATTTGCTTTACTATTTCTATTTTTGCTTGAAAGTAAACAAGAACTTCTTTTGACTCCTCTTTTTCTATGAACCTAAAAAGTCATCTTCAAAGAGCAATTAATTAAGATGAGTATAATATACGGCAAAATAAATTTATATGTTGTTAAGAGATATAATATTTTTTTGTATGTTTTAATATTACGAAGAGGAAATAGACTTACCCTTTATCGGTTAAGATGTCCACGGACTACAATATGGAAAAACAAATAGGAACTACTATAATGTTTTTTTTTTAATTATTCAAACTATCAAAATGCAGAACACCTATGCTGTCAAAACACAATTTTACCACATTAGTTAAATTAACATTATAGCTAAAGGACATAACAACTCTTGAATATATATAGAAATATACAGGACCAGATTACTATAATAAGAACATAATCAATAGATAAAATTATCATAATAAAATCTATGGTAAATTAGTGTTCTCTGTCTGTTTATGTTATAACGAAAGTTACTGCAACGCCACAATTTAAGAAGAATTGGAATATATTGCACTTGCTGATACAATGTGAATCTATAAAGTTACAAGTCAAGTGGCCAACCAGTTTGTCACCCATCCAATTCGCTACTGTGTCCAACTCTCCTTAGGTAGGACTATTACTATGACCGCGGACTCGGTAAATCAAAAGTCCACGCAAATAATATCGCAGGAACAAGCTACTTTTAGCATAAAAGAAAAAGATATACATACGTCTTTAGCTTTAAAAGTACTTTCAAAGATTTCACACAAGTTTCTTTGATTTTATTCACAACTTTACTTTATGTATGTAAAGTGAAAGTGCATTCAGTTGTCGTGTTGTGATACTGCAAATATCTACATCCCCACGCTTCGCTCAGTGACAACCATTGCGTTTATATTTACTTTATCGTCTCCTGGTGCGATTACGAGCTTTTCAATACATACCTTGTTTAGTTTTAGTTCCATATCCACATGGCTGACTAAATCGTATAATATCGTCACTTGCGTCTGTCTCTCCGTCCACCCGTTTGTTACAAACTTACAACTCGAAATTCGATCGTATTTTTATTTTAAGATCATATAGGATAGTACAAAGAAAAAAACTGGAAAATTGAAGTTGTTCTATGAACCGCTACTAATGACGAAATTTTGAGATATAACAGTCGATCGTCTTTTATCATGATAGACTAACATTTCTGTTGTCATGACGGAATTACGTATTTAAGTAACATGTTTTCTGGTTATTAGTTTTCCCAATTGTGTATTTAATAGGTCGTATGTTTTTTTATATGAGTAGCAAACGAGCATGCAAACCACTTGTTATTAAGTAGTCGCAGCCCATAGACATCCACGTTTAATCACAAACACGACCGAAATCCTATCTGAGGACTAAGATGGTCGCCTCGCTTCAAATTGTAGCCGGCAACCACACCTCTCCAACCGAAACACAAGAAATGCTTTACGTCTGATTATGAGGGCGGCAGTTCTACCTCCCCGGTCAAACTAAAGTTCTCCCACCTATAAATCCTACTGTTGTAACATAAAAACGGATTAAACCTTAATCAAGTTTGGCGCAGCGGGCCTAAGTAGGCATATGAATGTACGCATGCCGTATCGTATGACAAGTGAAAGTGCATTCAGTTGTTGCGATACCCACTGCAAATATCTCGAGCGGCGATCGTTCATTCCGAACGCTCGTGAGCCGTGACCAGACGCCCTATCCAGTGGCACCTGTTACGTCCGTACCTGTTTTGTAAACTGTTGTTGCAACTTAGACGTTGATTTAATAGTTGTCACGCCTCATTTATGTTACTTTTTAATGCTTAGCGAAAAGGTAAACAGGCCACCTGATAGAAAGCAGTCACACGCCTCTAGAATTTGCAACATTAGAAGTGCCAATGTGCGGATTCTCCGCGATGATTTATTTTCTTCTCCGTTAAATGAAACGATAATTACTTTGTAATAAGCACATATGTCAAAGAAACAAAAGGTCGTGCCAAAGATTTAAT
>DWON01001405.1:0-24623 GCA_018251015.1 Phocides pigmalion okeechobee
TGTTCTATTTGAGATTGGACGTGGTTGTCCATGGGCTGCAGTGACCACTTAACACCAGGTGGCTTGCATGCCCGTTTTTTACTCTTTCACAATAAAAAAAAACCGTTGTAAACGTAGCAAACGACCGAGCAGGCCACTTAATTTTTCAGTTATCCTTACGCTTATAAACAGATATTGCTTAGACACTAAATTCCTTAAAAATATGATCGGTCAATAAACTAATGCCTGACATTTATGTTGCAATCCTTCATCGTTCAAACTTAGCTTTTCTTCTTAAAAATAATATTAATATTGTTGTAATGTTAATAAACTAAAGTAACCATAGAGAGGTTACTTACCTCGGTCAGAGAATAAGCTTAGCTATTTTATTCGCTCGTTACATGATGCAATTACAAAGTGACTAGCCAAGTTGATAGCTACTTGCCACTTAACTAATGCAAGTGTAGACAAAGCACAAGCTTCGCAAAGTTCAATTAAAGTTGTGTTATATTGACATTTAATATCACGTAAGCGCTGATAGCTTTGGGCTTAAACCTGCGGTAGTCAACTCTGTAGTCCTTTAGGTCACCTTGTATTTGAACCTCTAATTTAATATTATTTTTTTACAAATCAAATGTATTTTCCAAACTGAGTTTCTAAAGATCTGCGTTCACTAAAGATGGCGCCACTGACCACTGATGACGCTGACACTGGCATTCTTCTAGATGGCCCATCAGTTCTGTGCCCTATTGTAAGGTATTTATTTACATATATTTAATGAACGTCAAGGGTACAATGTAAAATCTGTACATCGGCTTTGATCGCCCTGTTAGCTAAGGTTGACCGAGAGCAAAAAGCCGGGGAAAATCTCTCGGCACTCTTTTTAAATCAGATAAAAAAAGCTCGCCAAGGAGTAACGGAATCAGCCAGTGGCAGTTTTTGGTGCAACCCCCAACACGGATATCAGAGTGTCGGCACGCAAAACAAAAAAAAACATCTACCCTTATTGGCATCTCATTTCTTTTTATGTGAGAAGAGTAGCAAACGAGCA
The DNA here is from genome assembly GCA_018251015.1 of Phocides pigmalion okeechobee. Taxonomy (NCBI): domain Eukaryota; kingdom Metazoa; phylum Arthropoda; class Insecta; order Lepidoptera; family Hesperiidae; genus Phocides; species Phocides pigmalion. The sequence goes on from DWON01001405.1 coordinate 1,031, forward strand.
TGCAAACCACCTGATGTTAAGCAGTCGTAGCCCCTAAACACCCACGTACGACCACAAACACGACCGAAGTCCCATCTGAGCTCGAACGTACAGGCGTTACTACCCCTGAGGACTAGGATGGTCGCTTTGCTTCAAAATGTAGCCGGTAATCGTACCTCTCCAACCGAAACACAAGTAATGCTTTACGGCGGATTATGAGGACTTCGGTGGTACCTCCCCGATCGAACTATAGTTCTCATATACCTTAAGCAGCCTAGATTCGACTTCTGGAGGTCAATCAACTTTGGGAATCGTTCGCAAAAAAAGGTTTATCAACACTCGGGAAGTGTATGTACCTCCTTGGCAACAAAACCTGAGAAAAGCTCTAGAAACTTTTATCATTTTCAGAACTTAATAATTGATAATCTTTTCATTATGTTCCTTAAAACTATGTATGACACGAGAGTATATTACTAGGTATAAAACATAAAGTAGGGGTTACCGGTATGATTAGTTTGAAAAATTAAGTGTACAGGTAGCGTGGAGCGACGTTACTCTTCAAATTCTAATATTTTATTGAAGGTATATTTCTTTTGGCTTTTTAGGGAAAATAATGAGGGTAGACTTTACAATGCACGCGTACTTTGTCAAAGAAACCGACACCATGGAACTTTTATTTTTATTGCGAAAGAGTAAGAAACGGGCATGCAGGCCACCTGATGTTAAGTGGTCACTGAAGCCTATGGACAACCAGGTCCAATCTCAAATAGAACAGAAGTTCTGTTTGAGGATGGACGTGGATGCGTTCCTACTCTTAAAGACTAAGGTGGTCGCCTCCAATAATGTGTATCCGCCAACCACAGCTCCCCAACCGAAACGCAATACATGAAGAACATGTTGATTTACGGCGGGCTATGAGGGTGGCGGTGGTACCGCCCCGGGCGAGCTATAGCGGCTCTACCACCTTTTAAAACGTTACTGTTAATACAATTAGTTGCGAAGTGATACGCCATTAAAAATAAAATTAATTTATTTATGATTTATGCATATAATAGAATTGTAACTGATCGCTGTCTGTAGATGCCATATATATTTAAAAAATGTGCCTTTATACAAGCAAGAGATCCCAAAACAGTGTTTTTTCATTTTGTCTGTTTGTCTGAATATCTGTAAATCTGTATGTTTGTGTACGCTGATCTCTGAAACGGCTCATCCGTTTTTAATGCAGTTTACGGAATTATATCGTGTTGGGCTTCACTTAACATTTGGCATTTTCTTTTTATTTTTTTATTTAAATCAGTTATCTAATAAAGAAGTTACGTCAATTTAATTTAATCATTACCGACGAAGTCGTAGGCACAGTATTTACATAAAATTGATTCAACTTGATGATACGTTATATTAAAACATTTTTTCATTGTATTAAATACCTTTCTTTCTATTATTAGTGTTGTTTTCAGTACAAACATAAGGTAACGCGAAGGATAAAATTTTTTTGAAAGATTTTTGTCTTGTTACCCCAAAGAACTATAATTGCTTACGTGTGTACGTACACACACACACACACAATTTTTTTTTCAAATTAAATAAGTTCAATTAAATGAATGTTATTGATCTAATGTAAAATTAATTAGTACACTGGCTTTGAGCACCTATTGGAAATCCTATCTGAGCTCGAACGTACTAAGGTAAGGTGGGAGAACTATAGCTCGAACGGGGAAGTACCACCGCCGCCCTCATGACTATGACCGAAACACAAGAAATGCTTCGTTGCAGAAGAAGAAGAAGAGGTGCGATTGCCGGCTACACTTTGAAGCAAGGTGTCCTCAGTCCTCAGGAGTGGCAACGCCTCTATGTTCGAGTTCAGACAGGATTTCGGTCGTGTTTGTGATTGTACGTGGATGTTTATGAGCTGCGACTACTTAATATCAGGTGGTTTGCATACTCGTTTGCTACTCTTCTCACATAAAAACTACACTTTCCAAATAAATGTAAACAAATACATTTAGCGATGTTATTACCGGGTGAATTCTGCGGGTATACAGTGCAACGTCAGAATAACAAAGCTGTAGGGAATTAAAATATACGTTATACCAGGTAATTTGTTGCCGTGAGGCTTGTTATAAAGCCTTGCTCGGCCTATTATTCGTTTAACAAGAAACCTTGCTATGAATTCAATATTACGTATCATATTTCACGTTTCTTTACGACGGTTAAAATACTCATTTTTCGTTGAGCAATTGCAATTTTTACTTACAACAATAATGTTTATATTATTTGGCATCAACAATAATTACTGTCCTTATACAATTACGTGTCGTAACTCATAGGCATATGATATAGACAATTGTTTGTGTTACTATGGAATTAAATGTTACGTCATGATGGTGCCGAGGTCCTCGAGTGACAAATTGTTATAAATACAGGCAGTCCTTGTACTTACGGCATGTTAGGTTCTCGAAATACGCGACGTAAATCGAAACGATTGAACTCGAGACATATTTTTTCATATGTTTACATGTAAAGTAAAGGGATATCAACACGGACTCATAATTAAAATTAACTGTATTTATAACAAAGGATATGCATACTCTATTATCAAAAGTAAGTTTATAAAACAATTATATATGTACTTATGAAATTGCTAGTTATATTTGGTATTTTTGTATTATTCACTTTACTAATAATGATAGTTTAGTAATCAAAATATATAATGAGAAATAATCAATTAAACTTTTGGCTTAGAGAAACTATCAATTCTACCTCTATCCTCTATATCAATTCTATTAATTCTACTCGCGCAAGTGAATTATCGTATGCCGTAAATCGAAAAAAATTACGTATGTTTGAGGAATGGTGTCAAAACAATGTTCGACGTAACTTGAAACAACGTAAAACAAAACGACTTAAGTCGAGGACGGCCTGTACTTGCGAGGTAACATTATGTAATATGTATTTTATTTGAACTATTTTAAAAACATATTTTTTTTAAATACATCATTATGTCCTCTATTTTATTTAAAGCAAAACGCATTTGTTTGGCTCTGCGTGTGCCTCAACGGTGGGCACAATATTAACCGTTGCATAGAAACCGGTAAAAAGCATAAAAACCGTTGTATTTATTGTTGACCTATCCCACGCAAACTCAAATTTATACGTTCACCTTACTATCTCCACGCCTACGGACCTCGCGTGCTTTCTGGTACTTAACACTGCAACGCTCATATATTCGATCAAGTCAGCGTTGCGGGAGGCGGCCTAAACTGGAGCTCTATTCTTTGGACTGAAGATTCTCAGACAATTCACTGAAATAGTGTATTTTTAGCATCTGGCTATCATCAATGAATATACAGACGTAATGTCCGCCCGCAGTCTTGTGTTCGCCTGTAATACAGATTTGTACGTACAACACAGGTGTGTTGAAGCTTAAGCGCGTTGTAGTACGTAATACAGAGAAGTGTTGTACACCGCAGGGAAAGTGTTAAATGTTTTGTGTAGGTATACACGATAACTAGTAGTCGCCTGCACTCGAAATACGACTGAAAACAATTCATTTGTAAGGAATCTATAATAATAAAAGATATAGACAGAATACATTCCACGGTGTATTAAAAATGAATATTTAAAACTATATAAAACTCACAATTTTGAAAGGTGGGAGAACTATAGTTCAGCCGGGAGGTACCACTCTCGCTCTCATAATCCGCCGTAAAGTATTATTTGTGTTTCGGTTGTAGAGGTGTAGTTGCCGGCTACGCTTTAAAGAGAGGCGACCTTAGTCCTCAGAAGTGAAGAATAATGCATCCATGTTCGAGCTCAGATGGGATTTCGGTCTTGTTTGTGATTGTGCATGGATGTCCATGGGCTGTGACTACTAACCATCATGTGGTTTGCATGCTCGTTTGCTACTCTTCTCACATAAAAAAATTGGGAACTCATTCCATCAATGTGACATTTTAAAATAGATTTTAACGAATATAGTTACTCGAGTGGCGATCCCGTGTGGACAAAAGGGGCACAGGACGCCCTCTATCCAGGTGGACTGACGACCTGATAAGGGCTGAGTGCACAGAACCGTGCCCAGAACACTGCATGGTGCCATGACATAGTATTCAAATTGACTTTCTAAGGATACTCATCGGAACAACACCTGTACTGACAAATGTAAGTATTTAAGATAAATAAATAAAATCATTCTGCACTTCATATCTTTGTAAACATTAACCGTGGTAAATTTAATACTCCTCCGTCCGTGTAATTATTGTAAAAAGGAGTACAAAGTGTTTGTTTCCATTTACTGAATTTACATTGAATCCTTGAAATTCATTAAGTGTATGTAAACACTTTATACTGAAATAAAACATTTGAATTTTTATTTGAATCACGTGCATAAATCGATATATTTTTTATATCCTTTTACACCTTTTTGCAGTTTTCAAAATTCATTTCTTAGTGTTCAATTACGCTATCAAAGAACCAAATATATAACCTATATGTGTATCCCACTATTTACATCCCCTAAAATGCCTTCAAGTTTAATTTTCGCAACGAAAGATAGCCTATGTCCGTGTCTAAACTATAATCTATGTCTATGTTAAAATTCATCAAAATCTATTCATCCGTTTAGATGTGAAAGTGGAACATACAAACACACTTTTGCATTTATAATATTAGTAGGTTGATACAATGATTTCAACGAAATAGGGCGATATCCGATAAGGAATGCCATTCACTCCCATATTTGCATTTCTCGTCTGATAACGGCCACGATAAGAATGAGATCTTTGCACTTTATGCGAACCATTTTTTTCCACAACCGGTATTTACTTAAAGTGGTATTTTTGAGCCCTTTTTTAAGTAGCAAACGGATGTATACTCGTTTACTGGACTATACAGTAGACTTTATTATGCAGTGCTTAGTAGACTTTTTATGTGGGAAAAGTAGCCAACGAGCAAGCAAACCACCTGATGTTAAGTAGTCGCAGCCCATAGACATTCACGTACAACCAACCACAAGCACGACCAAAATTATATCTGAGCTCAAACGCAACGTCGCTACTCTTGAGGGTTACGATAGTCGCCTCGCTTCAAAGTGTAGCCGGCAACCGTCCTTCTCAAACCGAAACACAAGCAATGCTTTACGGCGGATCATGAGGGCGGCGGTGGTACCTCGCCGGTCGAACTATAGTTCTCGCACCTTTAAAAGCCTGTACTAGCGCTCTCATCTTCATCCATCAAACGTGGGACTAATTATATGAAATAAAACATTCACTAACTGAATCATCTTTGCAGGGAAATATAAAAATTGCTTCACGCTATAAATCGGTATAATGGGAAAACTTCCAGCAAACCAGTGGTAAGACCTGGAAAAATCCTGCGTTACACATACTTGTTAACGTACATCCAAGGCCTCAAGTGACTGATAGCTTCGTAACAATTAAAACTCACAATTACCACTGAGTACTAGCGACATAAACAATAGACCCGCTGTAGATTGCTGGCGCTTCGAACGTGGCTAGAATAAGTATACAATTCTCATTAATATTAATTTTATTCGTCTACAAATATGGCATAACGAACCTATTCGCAGCAAATCTATGTTTTTCTGTTAGAATAGCAAACGTGCGTGCATACCATTTGATGGTAAGTAAATCGATAAACACGACTCAGATCGTAAGACTGTATGTAGTTGAGCTGCTACTCCTGAGGACTAAGATAGATGCCTGACTTGTAAGTGATGGTCAGTGTAGCCGGCAACCGCACTTCTCCAACCGAAACACAAGTAAAGCTTTACGGCGGATTATAAAGGCGGTGGTGGCACCTCTCTGGTCGAACTATAGTTCTCCCATCTTTAACTTGCATGCTAACCATTGTCAAGTGAAACGACAATCAGAATGGATGTCCTATCGTAACAGAACTTAAGTTCTGAAGTTGTACGTCATCTACTCTACTACTAATGGGGACTAAGATGGTTGCCTCGTTTCTAAGTGTCACCGGCAACCACATCTCTCCATCCGAAACAGAAGAATTACTTCATAGCGGATTATGAGGGCGACGATGAAATCTCCCCGGTCGAACTATAGTACTAACACGTGTCAAAAACTATTGCTGATGGATATAAGACAAACTCTTTATAGATAAATTTAAGCAAAAATCAAACGAATCAAAAATATTCTATCTCAAGTTTACTCTTAGAGATGTTAATTTAATCAAATGTATTTCTATATGTATTTGAAGAAACATTACTCAATACTAACTTAAGTACGTTAATTAAACAGTTTCCTTTAATTTAAATTTTATACACATTTTAATCCCCTACTTTTTCATCCTTAATAGTGGTATTTTCTTTATAATTTTTTCATATGACCAAACCTTACATTCCAAGTAAATATTTACTTTTCTAATCGGATATTAATTCTCGAAATTATTAATATTACAATTCAAAAATTTTAGTTTATTTTTTCATTACAATATATTTACATATAATTAATGAATGTCAAGGTTTCAAAAAGAAAAATCACTACATGGGCTTTGAGTACATGGGCACTCTATTGGCTAACATTGACTGGGAGAGAAAAATCGACGAAAAAAACTCTCAGCACTCTATTAAGTTGTTGTTAAAAACTACTTTGCAACAATCTGCCACCACAATGTATAATGGTGTATATTTCAAAGCATGCACTATGAAGGATAGGAAAACGTGATGTGATTAAAAATATATATCATGACACATATTAGTAGCAACACGCGTTTCGCCCCAAAGCGGAGCATCATCAGGGTAAGTTGACTCTACGATGGATAATCGGTGATTAACCATCGTAGAATATTCATCGTACTTTGAAATATATACCATTATACATTGTGGTGGCGGATTGTTGCAAAGTAGTTTTAACAACAACTTAAATTCTTTTTATAAACTATACGTTCTTTTTATACATTGATTTTTATTACTTTAACATTACGCATAAAAATATTTTGCATTATTCGTTTATTTGCGATAATCTTTAAAATCACACGTCCTACACTAATTCTTTAAACATACATACCTGTACCAATTCTAAATCAACACATTATTTTTATACACAAATGTAATATTCACATTTACGATAAGTAACAGATCATAAGCATTGTCGCGCTCAGAACTACAAAAATTATCATAACTAAATTCCCGTACGAAAGTTTTCATAATCAGTTACAGCGACATCAACCGGGACTATGCAGTCGGTCACGGTAAGCATCGTAAGCATGAAATCACGCATAAAATAGTGATCATCATAATTATCATCGGGGACGTCCCAGCCTCTTTGGGTAGGGGAATACGAGCCTCGAGGAAAACCCTGTGCCCTCAGGCCTGAACTCGGGATTTTACCCCGGCTTAACTATCATAGCCCTCAATTCCTCTTGTTTTCCGTGGAGGCAACGACTTGTTCAAGACCCAAGAACCCTTTTCCCCAGAACCTAGACGGGCGTGCTGTCATCCTTATGGTTGTTAAAGATCTCTCGATTTCATGAGACTCCTTTTACTCCCCTCTTACGATAGGAAGGAGATACCTTAGCGTTATTCTGGTCGCGCGCTACGGGGACCGCTAACGATCATCCAACCATTTCCCTATCCCTAGACGTAGTCTATCTTAGGTAGACTTTGTCAATCGTTTATCCAACACATTTTTTTATATACCCATATCTTTATTTACTTTAAACACAAAACATGCATTGTATACTTATACACATTTACAAAAAAAATACCAAATTTTATTTTAATTGTCGAATACATAAATTACTTATAACCAGGGCTTTTTTGTAGGGATACGAGAGGGCATGCAGGGGACAGAAAATTTCCAAAATTTCCAAAATTTGGAAATATAATGAAAATTGAAAATAAAAAAAAACATTTTGTTAAAATTTGCTAAAAAAAATTGGATGTTTTAATAGGTCAAATTTGGCCAAATATGCACTTACAACTTACAAGAATTGGCGTGCCCCCAAAACAGAAATGACAAAAAAGGACTACTTACAACTAAATATAAACTATTATGCATATATTTTTATACCAAACATTTACCATATACCAAAACTAACATATTATAAGCATTGTCACGTCAGAAACAGAACTTATAATAAGAGACGTAACAAACTTTGTAATGGACGGAAAAACGCTACTTAAAATTCGTACTTAAATTTAGCTCTGACCGTCAAGTGACAGCATACTTATTTGTCAATTTAGTTTTACTAACAAAACTGCAGTCTACAGTAGCTGTATTATTTGACAGATCGTCGTAAAACAAACATCACGTTTTTGTTATCTATAACATACAACAAATGAGCGAGTTTATCTATGGTAAATGGTGACAGTCTGTCCTTCAATTAAAAAGCTTAAATAACCATAATCGATTATTTTACGATCCACGATGAATTTTAGATAAATCGATTAGTTCTCGGTGTTACGATTGGTATAGTACGTAACGTGCGTACGTATTATACCGATACGAAAGTAATGAAATGATGATTTAAATAGTCTATTAACTCGTCTAATTCACGAATAGATGTGAAATTCACATAACCACGCATTGGCAGTTAGGTTGGAAATTTAACAATACAATAATATAATTTAAATCTACAAGAGCAAACATAATCGAATCCTATACGATAATTGGAGTCATACGAGTTAGAACCATAGGGAAATAACCGTTACATTCATGCAAACAGGAATTTGTACATAGTAAATTTCGCTTCCATATTTTTATACCGCTGATATACATGTGGTATAATTCATCATATAATATATTTCATGATTGAAAAGTTCATGGGCTTGCAGGCCATCTAATTTCAAAGTCACTGCAGTTCATACTCATCCACATCTGAAGTTATTACTGCAGTTCTCTTAAGTCGTACGTTTATTTATCTAAAAGGTTGCCCAGTTGAATAGGTTTCCTCATAGAATTAGAAGTATATGTTGAACTGTAATCCACCACGATAGCTAAACGCGGATCGGTCGACTTAACACCCATTTGAGAACTTTATAAAACAAGCAAGAATTTTTCCTCAAAATATTTTCCTTCACCGGAACAGCATATGATATTTGATTCCTGGTAGACAAAAAAAAAACAGATAGGTGTGCCTTGGCTTGACCTTCCACGTGAAAGGCCAAAATCTGGACTGTCAGTACTGACATTAACTAAAGTTAATATTTATATGCATCCTTCAATCAAGGCCCTAAATGTTTTTTTTTTTATTGTGAAAGAGTAAGAAACGGGCACGCAGGGCATCTGATGTTAAGTGGCCACTGCAGCCCATGGACAACCACGTCCAATCTCAAATAGAACAGAAGTTCTATTTGAGAATGGACACGGATGCGTTCCTACTCTTGAGGACTAAGATGGTCGCCTCCAATAATGTGTATCCGGCAACCACAACTCCCCAACCGAAACACGAATCGTCTAATTACGAATGTAAAAAGAATTATTTACTAAAACATTTCGAAGTGTCTATTTAAGTTAATAGTAAACTCATGAACACGGACTCTCTTTAGATTGTTTAGGTCAGGTTTTTTTTTTATTATTTTAAGATTTTCATCATTGTAAATATAATAGTACTATGATACATACATACTATAGTAGTATGATAAACTACTATAGTAAACATTTCATATTTACTAATTCGCTAATTAATTTCTATTGCAGATTATGCTTCAAGAAATTCGGAATTTGAAATGTGGACTTACTCAAGCGTAAACATTCCTGGCAACCAAATAAGTAGAAGAGACAGATGCCGAATATATTTCTCTGAGTGTATTGTGTGTTTCTGTATACTATTCTTTATTATCTGTGTAGGTTTGTTATTGTATCTGTTCTTCCATTTGTATAGTACTGTCGCATCAGCTAGTAAACTTGTAGCAAAATTGGCTGAGAGTTAACTAAAATGAATACTCATAGTATATTATATTTAAGGACTAAAAAAGGGATTAACAGATAATATATAAATGTTTAATATAAGATGTAGAAAGTTAATTAGAAAGTTATTTATTTTAGAATGTAAGATTAAAAAATATGATGTAAGATAAATCTCTTAAATGTTATAGAACTATTTTTGTGTTAGATATAAATTACAATCGTATTTTTTTTTTGTAAATTTCAAATTGTGATATGAAATAAGATTTTTGATCTGGGAATGGATTTTTTTTAATATCTCTCATTTAGATCACAAGGTATGTCAAATTATTGAATTAGAGTTTCAATATTGTACAACGGCTATAATGTCAAAAAAGGTTATTCGAACAATACATTTTATTGTATTCATCAATAATGAGAGAGTAATTTTACTAGAAACTATCTAACTAAATTGTCTGACTTATTTGAAAAAACTATTAATTACAAAAAGAAGGATATGTTTTTCCTACCATTAGAACTGCTAATTTCTTTCAAATATAGTAATTATTATATAATATTAAAATAAATTACTACATTATTTAAATCCTCAAACAAAACATTATTTCAGAATATACTATTATTAGTTATTACAATGTTATTTGCAATAATCACATAAAAAAGTACTTATGAATATGTAAAAACTCAACATCAGTTTTTTTACGATAGCGTTAGGTTTTCTACGCATACAAGCGACCCGGCACAGTTTCGTTCGGATAATAGAGTTTATATTTACTTGTATTATTTTTCTTTCATACATGCATCCAGTCATTACTTATTTGCAAAAACTAACTATCAGAAACATTTATTTCGAACGGCGATTGAATTACTATGTTGAATTTAACTATTTCATTTCTCGCCCAATTGCCAGAAAAAAAACCTTCGCACCAAAACCTTCCTCAGGAATCACTCTACCTGTTCTTGAAAACTGTGAGAAAATCCGTCCAGTACTTTTTAAGTTTATCACGGACAGATAGACAGACGCGACGGGGACTTTGATAATATTTAGAGATAATGCATTTTACCATAAACTTTTGCTTTACGACCAACTATTATATGGATGTGATAAGGTAGTATCATGTCGAAGCGGACACATAAACACTGTAACTAGGTTTAGAAGCGGAAAACAACTTTACTTATCCAGTACCTGAATACTTAATATGGTATTTTTTGGTTAAAAACTAACGTGTCTTCCTATACGTTAATTATTTTAAATAGACCTTAAATTGACCGTATTGTGCTAATAGACCACGCGAATATTTTCCTCTTTTTTGTCATATAAATGCTTTTTTAATTTTTTACATTAATTATTTTCTTTTTTGGGCATAAACGTTCTATGGCAAGATGTTGTCGCTTTTGTAAAAATGATTATCGTTTCGTTTGCGAAATAACGTATGTGTATTGAAAAAAAAGATTTTTAAGTGTAAAGGTATAAGTCAACGCGCCACACTTGTTGTCAATTTAGCGCGAGATATGAACCAGCACTATTATCATAATTGTATAAAACAATTTTTTGGTACTAGGCACACATGATTCAAAGGTTTGCGTGTCATTTAGGATAAACCGAGTCATTTACACAGGATCCTGTTGATCACAAACCTATTTTGATGCTCTCAACTTACATTCCTATTAAAACCATGACACTACTAAATTTTATGGCAACTTGCCATTTGATTCAAATTAATTGAAAAATGCTGAAATTGAAAAATTGCTGATCAGCTATTTATATTTTCCAACTTTTTGTAGGATTTATATGACGAACAAACTTTTAGTCGTCAACTAGCCTCATAGTTGAGCTTGAGAGCTATTCCACGAATTTAAACTACAAACATAAAAGCTAACCTACAATGCAACATTTTGAATATTGTATAATAACAGTTATTTACGTTATCATTTTCATTTCAGTTCTGTCATGTTCGTCATTCCTACTAATAAAATAAAATATGAACATTATTTGTATCACAAGTGTAGCCCGCGAATGCTTTATTTTCCCATCTTATGACTTTTGTCTGCGAAAAGGTTGCCGAACCCTTACCTAGGGCATTGATCAGATGAAAATAAAATCATCGACCGCGTCAAATTTCTGTTATCCATAATAGTCAACGGCTCATAATCTCTGATGTATTGCACCACGATATATTTTCCGTTTAATCTCATCTAAATCTTTACAGACATTAACCCCTAGAATGAAAAATTAGATGATTATATTTTGTATAGGATTTAAGTTTAAATTATAATAATTAAATATTATGATAAAATTGTATAATAAATACAAATTTTATTAACGTAATACCATAAATATAAAAAAATACATTGGAAGGAAATCACCATACCCAAAATTGGACAAAAGGAAATACAATTACTTTCAATCTATTATTTTAATACAATAAATACAATTTGAATGATATGATATAATAAGTGTGAATAAAAATACATCGGTAAGAAATTACCATACCCAATTGGACAAAAGGAAATACAATTTACCTGAATTTATTGTCTGAAGTTCGCCCAAGCAGACCTAGGAATACAAGTAACAACGTATCACAACACCACTCGAGTATGAAGACACATCCAAAACAATATTTGATGTCGTATGTTCTGCGAATATCACGCGAGGCTGAGTAGACCACCTTTGTCCTGTCCCAGCATGCATGTATGCATGAAACTTGGTATTTGATCAGTTGCGAATCTCCTTCACGTTACAGAAGTCTATTTGAACGTTCCCACGTAACACAGTTTACACTGGTATCATACCACAATATTTTATGTGTAGATAAATCAAAAAGCAAATATTAATGGACGTAAACGTTAAAATTAAGAAATAACATTTACAGACAAGTTTGTTTTAATATTTAAAATTAATTTAGTGATCGCTTTTTGTTTTAATTCTGTGACATTAGATTTTGTTTCACTATAACCGATTTACTTTTTTTTCCGATTAACTATTAATATTTATTCATTAAACATAGACATAATAGTCGGTGTTATGATAATATAGATACAGATTTACTTATCAATGTCATAAAGATTGCATTGTGAAGTACAGTAACTGTTTTATTGTACATCAAACGTAACATGTACATGTTTTTAACTAAATTATAACCAACTTCATTCATTCTCAAGTCGGTACTTCAAACTAAAGTTCAATTCTAAAAATATTGTCTTACAAGGGCGCAGGATTATGAAGCGAGGTCGTATTAGACGTAGTTGTGAGCATCGACTTCAAAACTATCTATTTAACCCTTTTATATTTTATAGTAATTATGAAGTCTGTTATATATTTCGATACTTTTTTTCAATGCCTTTGCCGTCCATTAGAAATAAAATGAAATGTAAATATACGGTAATTTCATGACTTAATCAATTCCAAGAGGTTTTAAAGAAAATAATAATTTAAACCTAAAGTAAAAAATATTTACAATTCAATATTATACTCTAAAATTTTAAAAATTCTCAAAAAATTTAAACTTTTTCTTTTTGTGTAAAAAAAAACTAGTTTACAGAAATTTAATTCTAATATCTGTCGAATGTTTTCAAAGCACCCATATGGTCTCCGACAATGTTGAACAATTAATTATGGTCAAAACCGCCTCTTTAAACAATGTAATTTTAACATTCTACTATACAATTTATATCTGTCGACGAAGCTTATTTCGCAGGAAAAGTCAAAGGTTGGCGCTAGCATTATAATAAGCTTGAAGCTAACTTATCACACGCTGAGCTAAAGCTCAAAGCATCCGACTCGGTACCTTATACCTTACATTTTGAACGGAATTTTTAAATTTTCTTCTCGCTTCACGTACTAACTGGATGTTCCTTCAAGCATAAAGTCTATTGCGTCATTTTTTTGCTCCACTTCAATTTATACACCTTGTATTTTATATTGAAGGAATACAAAACGAACGTGCAGACGGCTTAAGTTTCTGACCATGAATTCTTAAATATCTGTTAATAATGGTAGGAGAAATAGTTTGACACACTATTAACTATAACTATACCACCGCTGCCCTCATAATCCTCCGTAAAGCATAATTTGTGTTTCGGTTGAAGAGATGCGGTTGCCGGTTACACTTTGAAGCGAGGTGACCATCTTCGTTCAGGGTAAAGATATAAATAATAAATAAAATAAAAATAGTTTGATCGACGCTGCCGGTGACAAGAGGGCTGGGTCATATGCACGGTGTGCACCCGTTATATAATAAAAATTAAGAACGTTGTAATGTTTGTCTCTATTTTATATATGTGCATGTATATTATCTCGTGTACACGAATAGAGGGAATCTGTTAAACTCTCAGTCTTGTGACGTACAAGGCCCAGATCAGAGGTACGCTGGCTCGGAACTGATGTAGTAGTAAGGCATTATCTTCTGATGTAAACAAAATAAAGACTACTAGTGTTTATAGAAGTAATAAACTAACTTCGCAGCTATATTTAGCATCTTTAATTTTTTTTTTCTAAATACCGGGTACTCACAATCAACGATTTTTTATTTTTTATTACCGATATTTCGAACCAGTTGCACGTCTCGTGGTCACGGCGAAATTCACTCAACTCAAAACGGTAGTCATAATACGCCTAATGTATCATATCGTTTACTATGTCATTGACTTCTATTATGATAAGGATAGCATCCGGTCATAGGTCATAACCACGTGTGACTTGCAATTAAGTTTACATTTATTTCCTACTTTCTATTCTACACGTGTATTGGTTGACGAATGACGTCCCGCTTGGTACAACGGTAACCATACAAGTTACACGCAGAGGGTTCCAGGTTTGATTCCCGGTCAAATAGACATGTGAAAGAAGTTAAGACTAATGCTCCGGGTCTGGGTGTTTGTGTTTTTTGTCTATGAATGTATCGTATTACTCATGATACAGGAAATCCTAGTATGAAACTATGAATATAAAAAGCGTAATAAAAATAAAATTCTTATTAGATACATTTTATCGACCAAATAACATACTATTTAATTCATATAACTTGGGGAGATTGAGGCAAACTGTATCAGTGCAAAACTGTATCTTGGTGGTGATCTTTTAAGTATTTCAAACCTCTCGTAAAGCCTTCGTAATAACAATAGGAAACAACAACGTAACTTGCTGTTAATATGGATCATAGAAGTTAACCACCGGCGGGCACCCAACCAAATCGTTGCCTAACTATCGATCCTGCAATTTGCACAATCGTGTTACTTAACACTTTCCCTGCGGCGCGGATATATATGATCGGGTCAGTATTGCGGGAGCCGGCCCTAAACTGGAGTTTATTTGATTAGACTGAAGATACGCCGATAAATTACTGAAATATTGGATTTTCTAGCATCTGTGTATCATCTACGAATACACAGACGTATTGTCCGCCCCCAGTCTTGTAGCGCCGACGTAAAAACAACACTTTTATTCGCCGGTAATCCATGCAAATTTGTCGCTACAACACAGTGTGTATAGTAGTCGCGCTCAGAATTACACAGCAGTGTTGTAGCCGCAAGGAAAGTGTTAATATATTAAAGAAAAAGCATTAATGCCTATATATTTATAGTACAAATATATTATAGTTTTTCTTTATCAAAGTTACAATTAAAACCACGTTTCATCGACGCTGATGACAACATCTGGATTATATCTCACGCAGAGAATTGTAATGGCTATACACCGCGGGAATATCAATGCTCTTGATACCATACTGTAAGGCGTCCTACAGATTTTATTATAACTAGTTTTTAGATGTTTATTCTTATATGTATGTATGTATGTTTAATTCTGTACATCAATTGAAATTTTATGTTTAATAGCATTCATATTTATTTATAAATATAATAATAACAAATGTAACATGAATTAACTACTACTAACTAACAATTAATTACAATAAAAACTTAACCTAACCAATCTAAAGGGAGTTCGTGCCCATGCGGCATGGTGCCGAGACATGTTATTATTATGTCACAGATAAAATTACATTTGAAAATATGACATACATTTTTTAGTCAAAGTTTGTCTTCCATCTTACCTTCAGGCATTCAAGAATTGATTTTACTTGAAAAAAGGTGAATGCAGAATAATGTAAATGAAGATCTTCTATGAACTCTTAAATGTATGTTTATCTAACCTTATGCGGCACAAATTATCTTTCCAGCCTTGGCGGTCATTTAAAGACTAAATTGCCTAGATCAATTGCACTTCATCAAGGTAAAGAATCACAGTAAGAAACAAAGCAACGAGTACACTTAACTACAGTGAACACTAAAAAACATTGGTAGTCGCGACGGCTTCAGTAAAAAGCGAAATTTTAAACAATGAATTACTATCATATAAAGACTACAATTAACTTCAATGCTACAATATTTTCCGGTGTGGTAGGTACCACCGCTGCCCTCATAATACGCGGTAAACAAGTTCTTGTATTTCGGTTAGAGAGATGCGGTTGCCGATTACTCTTACAAGGGGCGACCATTTCATTACTCAGGAGTAACTACGCATCCATGCGTGGCGTTGATAGGACTTTAGTCCTTTTATGCTGGACGCGGATGTCAATGGGCTGCAAAGTCGATGTTAAACAGATGTCATACACGCTCGTATGCTATTTTTTCGACATAAAAAATACAAAGTCGTTTGGTGAAGACCCCAAAGCCTAAACAACTGAACATCCACACTGCGATAATAATGAGTTGATGATCATAATGATGTCATGGAGATAAAAACACAACGTGACATGACGTAAATGTAAGATTACAAAATTTAATAAATTAAACTCCCGTCTTTGTTAGAAAGACCCACTTTTGTAACTATTGTTCTAAATGTTTACAGAAATGTTTCTTTAAATGTGTTTGTCGCTGTCAATGTAAACGATCTGTAACATGCCAGTATAATATTTACAACATATACATATTAGACATATTTTCCAAGATGGTTGAATCTGTAACGTCTGCGACGCCACGTGGAAACTTGTAGTTTCTTAATAATAGTTACATTCGTTATATATATCCTCGTTATATACCTTATCTTGACTTTCTTACTGCTATATAAAAGTGAAATGTTGTCTGTTTCTTTATTTGTTTGTGTTACTTTAACGTGAAAACTACTGATTTAATCTACCCCAAATTTTGTACACAGAATGTCTGTATGTCTGATCTCGATGACCCATAAAAATGTTAAGATAACCGAGTTAAAATAATATTTCTCAAATTTAGTAGTGCTACATATGCAGTTAATAACAGGCATTTAATATTATAATGTAGGCTTAAGTTTTACTATACTGTTAAAAGTAAGGATCTAAGTTTAAATTTCGCAGACAAAGCCGCAGGTTAACGCTAGTGACAGAAATTGTGTAAATGACAAAACAAACACTGTATGAATGTGGCATAGTTTGTGAGACGGACGAAGGGAAGATAAGGTTATCTGTGTTAGTAAAATGATAGAGATTGAGAATGGAAACAAAGGAAAAAGACTGACAAATGTATATCTACGTAAGAAAAAGATTACGTAGTTAGAAAAATAGTAAAAAATTGCATGACTCTAAAATGTATAATAATAAAATTATAAAGGTTTGTTTTAGATAAATAGACAGTAAACTCTAAAAAGATAGATGATAAACAAATAGGGAATTAAACTCTCAATAGTTAGAAAAAGACTACATATACCACTTGAAAGGGTGGACTGCACACTCCTTTGCTGTTTACTTTTTATTAATGGTTATAGTCCGCTCTACTTAGAAGATTTTACTGGAATGATAACAGATACATTGCCCCTCCTAAATGGGTATACCCACTTGAGAAGAAGCCCAAGTAAAGAGGGAAACCTCAAGACCCCAAATCCTCGAGTACCCGTCTCCTACCACAGAAAAACCGTTACTACCATAGGATATGATCATAAGTGTAGGACATTCCCAGTTTCGTATCGGTACTACATAAAAAATCTTTTTAACAAGCACTATGATAACAAACTAAAACAAAATCTACGTACACTCTTCAAACATAAAGCGAACTGTCTTAAAATGTAAATTTTGCTTATCAAATACTGAAAATTTTCCTCTTTGCTCATATTTCTTCTGAGAGATGGGAGAGCTTTGCTTAGCAAAATATTACATTTTTCCTATTTCAGCAATGCATTTTCCTTCCTTGAGTCGAGTAAACAAGATATCAGAGTACACTTTGATAAAACCTCTAAAAGGACGCCTTTATGTACGTTTGTGTCGACTTAATGTACGTCACATTTTTATCAAAAGCTTAATAAAATGCACAAAACCACTATGTTGCATACCTAGGAGGAATATTTATTTAGAAAATATTATGTACACAATCATAAAATAATGTTTAGGTATCAACGCACATGCAATCCACCTCATAGTCATTGGCGCCCATGAACATCTATTCAACTCTATACCAAAAGAAAAATCTCACCTAAATCGATAAAAGACGCCATGCTATTCCTGAGGACTAAGATAATTTCCTCATAATGCAAGTAAGCCAGTAACCAATTTTTTCAAAAACGCAAGAGCTACGTCACACTAAAAACGAGTATAGCTGTATTAATAACCTGGTCGGAAATTCTAAAAAAATTACCACCTTACAAGTTACTTACAATATTCCCTATTCATTCATTTAAAGGTGGGAGAACTATAATTCGACTTGGGAAGTTCCACAGCCGCCTTCATTATCCGCCGTAAAGCATTTCTTGTGTTTCGCTTGGAGAGGTGTTTCGGTTGCCGGCTACACTTTGAAGCGAGGCGAACATGTTAGTCCTCAGGAGTAGCAAGCACCTACGATCGAGCTCAAATATGATTTTTTTGTAGTTGTACGTGGATGTCTATGGGCTACGACTACTCAACATCAGGTAGTTTGCATGCTCGTTTGCTACTCTTCTCACATAAAAAAAACAAATGGAAACATATGTTACCGTGGAACAGAAATGGGTAGACAACAATAGCGTGCCCCAAAAAAGGGAATATAAAAAAAATCCAAACCATTTCGAGCGGTCATTTGCAAGGTCTGTTTAAAAATATTCATAACTCATGCTGTATGCACGAGAGCAAAAAATGATTAATGACAATGATTGCGCTGACGATAACACACAACGGAATATACCACGTAAGATAATATCAAGCCGTGGACATCCTATTTATGGATGACAGTTGCACGCACTCAACTGCATTGTGATCCTCGAACGAAAATAAATTATATAGTAAATACCTAACATTACTAACACAATGCGCACATAATTCACGGGTTTTGTAAATCGTAAATGGTCGATCAAATAATGCAACTTGGGTGTGGTCAGGATTCGGATGGGTGACTGTTAGTGGTACTGTACATTCATAGTAAAAAACTGAAACACGTTTTCTTTTCATGTTCTACAGATTTCCAACCAACATCATGCAATTTATATTCTTGCATCTAAGTAAGACAACAAATTATTGTTATCAAACCTTACAATGTTACTAACATATTTATTATCAACTTCACATATTCATCAATTTATATTTTCACAACTTTAAGTGAGCATTATTTATCTACAAAGATTGTCCCGTAATTAGCGGATGTTCTTATCCGGTATACCTAGGCGGGGAACAGTTCTTATGGTTGGAAAGGTATGGTTGACGGACAGTATTTGAATTACTTGTACTTAAAATAGGTAATTGAAATACAAATACATATTTGGTATTCGTAATTAAATGACTTCTTAACTATGAAGTTTGTGATTGGTATTTCAAATATTGTACTCTAAGGTGTTTTGTTATTAGTACATCAAATACTTATAGTTTCAAAATACCTATGAATAAAAACAAATTTAACGATCTAATTAAACGAAGCATTCTGTAGAGTTATATATATGTGATATGTCTGATAGTACGTTTAAAAATCTCATGTTCATTGAAAGAAGTTCTTCTTTTACTAATTGATACGCTGGGCTGGATTATTTCTGTTCTATTCACATGACATTTGATTGCATTTTTTTAATTTGATTCTTTAATTTTATATAAAAATACTTAAAATATTGTATTTTGTATTTCAAATACATCATTTAAAAACATTTTTAGTTTTGTATTTTAAATACATACGATGTAGTATTTTGTTATTTGTTTTTTAATTAAAACAAGGAATGTATTTTGCCCAGCTCTGTTTGGCCGATACACTAAAAGCGAGACAATCATCTATGTATTTGGCAGTCTGTTTCTGGCTGTTCGGAATTGGCTTAATATGAGGTAACATTTGCTACCTTTGCCTTTTTTTTTGTGTGAGAAGAGTAGCAAACGAGCATGCAAATCACCAAATACAACTACAAATACGACCGAAATCTTATCTGAGCTCGAACGTAGATACGTTGCTACTCCTGAGGACTAAAATGGTCGCCTCGCTTCAAAGTGTAGCCGGCAACTGCACCTTTCCAACCGAAACACAAGCAATTTTTTACGACGGATTATGAGGGCGGCGGTGGTACCTCCCTGATCGAAGTATAGTTCTCGCATCTTTAAAAATTCTTGTAGTATTAAAAAAACAACAGCACTATGATTTTTCCTCCAAAGGTGGTGTTATTATAGTTGTATTAGTACATTTAGAAAATAAATCAGCTTTGATAATAACACTAAAACGCAGCATAATGTTTGATCACCCAAGTATCCAAACATTCATACACTCAAACCCAATCAATCAGTCAGTCAGCTTGCAATTATTATTGTATTTTTTCTAACATATTGACATAAATACCACGAAAGGTATACATAAAACCTGTCTAGTATAAAAACAGCAATATGCTGACCTTGCCGTCTGTTTCACATCTGTTTTACCGACTTAGAACATTTCATCGCCTAATTAAATGCGACACTAAATATGCGCAACGGCAGCGAGTCCATTGAGAGACTAGTAGTGCAAGGAAAAATTGAGGGCACAAGACCACGAGGCTGATCACCTATGCGGTAGACGGATCAGACTAAGAGCACAGTCGACGTCCTACTACGAAGTCGAGTGCAGCAAAAAGGCGACAGCCAGAGACGAGTGGCGACACATTGTAAAGCGTGCCACAAGGCCAACATGATGACCACGACTGCTCAGTCAACAGCTTAACGCATAATAAGAATGCGCACACATTTTGCACAAGGTACATTATCCTACAATGGAAATTTATGATACATATGGCCCATTTGCAACGATAGTATGACATTTGAAAAACCTCGACTTTACAGGAGACGGTACAAGACGATACAGGACTATTTAAATATTACGTAATACTGTTGAAGCATGTTTTAGGTCAACTAATATTGCAACAATTCATTATTATAAGTTTTCAAACAAACTACACGAAATAATCGCGTTTTAAAAAAATGGAAAATTGTATACAAGTAGTCCTCGTACTTACGGCATGTTAAGTTCTCGAAATACGCGACGTAAATCGAAACATATTTTTTATACGTTTACATGTAAAATTTAAGGGTTGGAATCAACACGGACTTCAAATAAAAAATGCTTTTATAACAAAGTATATACATACATACTTTATTATCAAAAGTTCTTAAAATAATTATTTTAAAGTACTTATGAAATTGCTATTTATTTTTGGTATTTTTGTGTTATTAATATTAATAATAATGATAAAACTTTAATAATCAAAATATATAATGAAAAATAATAAATTAAACTTTCGGCTTAAATAAACTATCAATTCCACCTGTATTCTCTATATCAATTCTATCAATTTTACTCGCGACAAGTGAATTCTCCTGTGCCGGAAATCAAAACATTTGACTTATGTTTGAGGAATAGTGTCAAAACAATTGTCGACGTAATTTGAAACGATGTAAATCGAAACGAAGTAAATCGAGGACTGTCTGTAATACTTAATGTCACATTATCGTCGCAAATGGACGATATGTATATCATTTATATGCTTATTCAGAACAACGTTTCTTATTCGATTAATTGTCTTTTTCTCTGTAAATTTCTCAATATAATTACTTTATAAACCAGTTTTCTTTTTAGTAAACTTGTTTCATCGATACTCAGCAGTTCATTATTCAAAATTACTCATCGTACCAGTTTAATTTATTCAAATTCTTTATTATGCTATCACTTTATTCTTCAAACATTGAATTTGGTAAGTTTAATTTTGATGCTCGATTGACATCCAATACCAGTCTACTAGCTTTTACTCTTGCGTTGCTCGCGTACAAGTGGATATTTACAATTTATACCAATAATCATGCAGCTCTCTTTTTATCTTATGTGTATATATATTTAAATGAAATATGTAAAAGAAATCAAAATCATCATACAAGCTTTTATCTTCAATTTGACCCTCTTAGCGGTGGAATTACCAAAATTCCTTTCTTAGTACTCAGTAACGCTAGATAAAGAACAAATCTGCATAATTTGAATATTCTAGATTCAACAGTTTCGGCTCTCCTCTGATCTTTGTATTTATCAGCCACCTTACTGTTTTATATAATATTAGATTTATAGTATTTCAACTATTTCCGTCGTCTGCTTCTCGGAATCATCTCTATCTACTTCTTTTTGTCTAATTCCTAAAGGCTTATAGTTACTACTGTGATAATTTTACTTATAAAATGAATTAAGAAGTCCATCTTTTATCGCTCACATAACTCCAACCTTTGTCATTTACTAAAGTTCGCATTTCAGTGTAAACAACATTTCAACACATCAATATTAATCAATTTATCAATATTTATAAAAAATAAGTTATAAATAAAATAAATCATCCCATTACTCTAGAAACATATTAACCGAAACAAAGATGATCAAAACACGAAACCGAAATAAACTTCCTCAAAAGATAACTTCCTCTGATAATACGGTCACATCGGTATATTGTTTACATTATTTTTATTCTCCTCTTACCTCGATTACTTAATATTTAGATATAGTTCATTGGCTGTTATGTGTATTTGTGTGGTAGCTTTCCTCCCACTCTATTGCGTCTGATAAATAGTTTTCACATTTTAATTAACACTACAATTGTATTTTAAGTATCTTTTGTGTTTCGGTTCGAGGTGCGGATGTTGAATACACTTATAAACGAGGATTATAGTCCTCAAGAGTAGCAACATATTTACGTACAAGATCATATATAACTTAGTCCTGTATGAAGTTGTATGTACATGGTATCCAGATATCCATGGGTTGCAGCGACTGCTTAACATCAAATGAGCTGCATGCTCGTTTGCTGCTCTCCTCATTTAAAAACATTGTCCAAAAAGGTTAATCCATGTTGCGCTTAAACTACACCATTCAATAAATTTCTTTTATATTTAAAGGATCTTTTATAACATAATCATTAAAATGTTTCCTTTAAGCACATTTATATTACTTACTTTGACTCTTGGAATAAATATTTGTATAGTGAATAACAATAACTTATCAACCAAGTTATCAATAAAGCATTTTCAGCGATCCATTAATTTATTTTCTCGTTGATAAAAAACATAAGACTGTAAGCTGATATTATGTATAAGTTGTTTCTTCAAAAATTATTTCAAAGGTGAGTACAATCGAAAGTGTACCCAGCTTCGTTTTACCTTTAGAACCTAAATGATAGATGGTAGAACTGTAGTTCGACCGGGGAGGTGCCATCGCCGCCCTCATAACCCGCCTTAAAGCATTACTCGTGTTTCGGTTGGAGAGGTGCGGTTGCCAGCTACACTTTGAAGCGAGGCGACCATCTTAGTCCTCAGGAG
>DWON01001406.1:0-24615 GCA_018251015.1 Phocides pigmalion okeechobee
GGCCCCACTCTGATTTACAAAAACAGTGCATGCACTTTTATTTTTGAAGAAAACTTATAAAAGGTATCAATAGCTTAGCTTTTTAAAAATATAAACGCATTGGTGATTGACTTTATATTGGAGTTCGTTAAAATTTATTTTTGATTACAAACGTCTACGGACCGCAGTAGCTACGTCACGTCAGCTGAACTTCATATCCGCCTGCTTATTGCTTAATGCAAATACCAATGCATAGAGCTAATGATTTGATAGGAACATGTCTCGGTGAGTAACGGATGCGTCAAAAATAATCCGCCTCGAATAAAAAAAAAATGTTACTTAATGATAATGAATGGAACCAACTGTTTATAGACAATATAGGAAAGTAGATAAAATTTTATTTAATGTTATTAGTGCGTAGTTTATGAATTCTATCTATCAGTTCTTCGAAGTCAACTATTAGGTGTATCGTGATCATAATCTACACAAGAACACACTAACTTTACTAATATTATACCATATAATATTAGTAAAGGTAATGGGAAAATATTATGTGGTAGGAGGTAGAAACTGTATGCGTCGACCGGAAAGAAACTGAACTAAAAGGATTTGCTAAAAGGAATACGCTAGAAATCTAGTGTATAGCAATTTCTTCGTGTTTGGTGGAAATGTGTAATTCCCGTCTTACATATCGCGCTATTAAAGTTAAATTTATAATTTCAAGTTTTTTTGCCAATAAAATTAGTAAAGAAGACTTTTGCATGGTTTCATGCAAACTCATGTTGTAAAGTAAGTGAGCCGTTGAGAAAGCGCAACGGCTCACTTAGTCCTTATAAATAGCAAATCTCGATACTTCAAGTAATGCTCCTCTTCTATATGAATTTATTTACAAACGTTGAAACAACTGTTTATGATTATATAAAAAATTATGATTATATAAAAAAAAATGGGTACAAATAAAGTTGCTTATTAAAATGCATCGTCTACTTATATACGACGTTAATATTATAAAACATTCTCGTACGACGAGATTGTTTTGGAGAAGAGGTGGCGAAGGAAAGTCTTTTAATAACCGAACAAAAATAATTCCATATTTTACTCAGTTAATGTACTTATAATATTTATTAATTGACGTGAATCATGGTTATACGTTTGTTAAATCGTCAATAATCATGATTAACATAGAGTGATATGGAAATACCTTGAATCATTTTCCCTGTCTAAGAAACTTCCGTTTCGCTGAATGTTTAAGAATATACGTACTTTATATAAAAGATCTTGATGACATACCGTGATGACGCGGATCATTGCGTTCTACCTAAACGAATATTACTTTAATAGAAATAAAGGTTTATTAACTTTTCCACGTTCAAATACTTACAGTAACCTGCAAAACTGGTCAGGTTACCACGGTTAGAACCTACATCGCTCTCTAAAGTATTGAACCGATGTTGACAGTAAGCTCAGATAATAATAAATAAAAAAAATCCAATTAAAAAAGTATAAACAAGAAAAAAATATTGCGATGTAAAAATGGTTGAGGTGAGTGGTGTCAAAAGATCACTGAAAAAGCACCCTACGCTTTTTTTAACTATTTTTTTTTTACATATAATTGCATTGTCATCCGTCCTTGATACTTTTGCAAAGTTTCAAATTAATCAGACTTCTGGAAATTGGTGAAAATATGTTCAAAGAATCCGTTACATACATAGATACAACCTAAGCTATTAAAAACGTGTTAAAAAGGAATACAATGCTACTTTTCGTTCCATAAATAGTAAGGTAACATCTGTGTCCAAAGATATTGTGAACGTCAATAAGGTAATTTTTAACAAATTATGTGAAGCACATCACGGTTCGTTGCGGAATTGCTATTTTGCTAATGTTTTATGGTCAGAATAGAATGATTATCCACTACCAATTTAGGCTGATTATTAGATTATAGTAATGCATATCTGGATACAGAGGGATCCCGTTCGGATACATGTTAAAATCTCGATCTTAGTCTAAATCCGTTTATTAAATTATCATTTGCGACTATTTTATTCTGATTCGTTATTTCAAATTCCAAATTTGCAGATTATTACATTACAAATATTATAAGTATATAATTTTGAACTGAATCTAATTGCATGTTAATTGGGTACTCCTAATTGTTCGAACAGAATCTGGCAAGATAATGAATATATATCTCTTGCACATTTTTACACGAGTTGTTTATATGTAGTGTTCAGACGTAGCAACTTATTTGTGGCCCTCCTGAAGCAGTATTTCAATCTTAATTGGAATCAAAGTATCTAGTGCATACACGTACAAGTTCGCGGGAAACAGATACGAGCAACCATAAGATGTTTTAGGACGAATTAGCCTCTTCTCTAGATTCTTCTACTAGCTACATTTTCTAATAAATATGTTCTCTACTAGCTTGTACTAACAAATATTTGTACTAACCTTGGCATTCCTTGATGCAAAGTCCGGAGTCATAGTTGTGATCTGTCTTATTGCACACAATGTTGCAAGGTGCACATCGGTTCGTCTCCGGTGAGCAGTACTCCTCCAGTTGGCAGGTCAGCTGGCCACACTTGATGCCGTCCAGCGTCAGCTGGGCTGAAGCAGCGCCAGCCAACGTAAGCAAGCAAGCAAGTCGTGACATTTTATGCCCTGGAATATGAAACGAATCACGTGAAAGTCCCAAAGTAAACAATGCGATCATTACGAACATCGAAATCGATGGATATTGAATCAGTTTATTAAATTAAGGAAAACTAATATATAGAATTAAATTAATATATTGTAAGTTTTCGTTAATAACAAATATTTTACCGTAAGTAGTTACCACTGCATAAAAAAATGTATAAAAAGTAGTGTCCCGGAAATGGTATGCACGCATAGCAAATCGTCAATTAAAATTAGACCTCATGAAGTTTAATATTAGAACAATACGCTTACACATAACCAAATGCTAAATCCTATACTATATGTAAAAGTAGAACTAGTCTCCATCTTATACCCATACGACATAAAAAAGACAAGAAGCTCTATGATTTCTTTCCCATTGCCTTTTCAAAATTAATATAACTTTGAAGACGTTACCATACTCTCAATCATGTACATATTTTGAGTCCCCTAATAATATTTTTCCGAATGTGAACCCTATAAAGCTAATAATATTTTTTACGCATGGCCGTGTAATTTTCTAATTATTACGAATCCTAATAATATTTGAAACTTCCTGTACCTAGCGAAAAAGTATAAATCAAAAGTTTAACGTGAATAAAATATATAAATACTACATTTGTTACTTACAATTTGTGAAAAAAAACACGACAAGAAAAGGTGAATTGATATGAAAAAGAAATACAAATGGAGAAATTTTACAAGAATGCTTTTTGTGGTGTGATGGGTTTATACATCAATAGCTTAATATTCACAAAATAAATATTACTTAGAAACACTTATTACTAAAATTGAGTAAATGTCTTAATTACATATAATTTATTTAATAAATACTAA
The DNA here is from genome assembly GCA_018251015.1 of Phocides pigmalion okeechobee. Classification (NCBI taxonomy): domain Eukaryota; kingdom Metazoa; phylum Arthropoda; class Insecta; order Lepidoptera; family Hesperiidae; genus Phocides; species Phocides pigmalion. The sequence goes on from DWON01001406.1 coordinate 3,493, forward strand.
TTGTACCCGTATTTCTACGAATCGTTGTTAGAACTTACGATTTCCATACAAAGACTCGTTTTGTGTAATTTTACGAAATGAGGTAATATAGAAAAAATTACTCTTGATTTACGAGGCGAGCTAGTGGTGACTCACCGTCGGGCGGTCGCCGTCACCGCGCAGCAGGTGTGGAGCAGGTACAAAACTAATATTTGTTGAATACGTTAACAACCGTCTTCTAAATTACTACAATCTTGTGTGAAAGGGACTTTCTTAAACTACTTACTCAAAAATGTTTTTTATACCTGGTGATAGTTCCTTTGTATGAAGTTACTACATTGAAATAAAAGATATATTTTAAACAGGATATTATTAAAAGTAGTAGATTGTTCATGACATCTAGGTATCGACGGAGAAAACACTATCAATACAATATCTCACGGCGATATGAAGTGTTATGGTCGCATAAATCATGTTCACGGTATCACAGAAGATAGATTTGTTCCTAAATGACGCAGGACGGATAAATGTTGCACGCTCAGTTGAAAACCTGCAGCTAAATCTTTTAACCTGTAGTCTATATTAAAGTAATACAGGAAAGTAGTGACATTTTATATCCGGATAGCAAGAATTTATTTGGATAGGTATATTTTAATACACATATATTCTTTAAAAATATTATGTTATTATGGCAGGAATATGTAAACATAATATAGGACTCGATATGACCTCGGAACTTTGAGTTAAATCAATATAAAAGAACAAAAATATTATTTCCGTACAAATATCTTGTTGCTCATTTATGATACTTAATTCGTCAACTACGAAAGTATTGAACGTTTTAAGAAAATTTCAAAATATTAACTCCAGTACGGAATGTTACTGATTTCTCAGTTTTACAGAACAACGATTATCATTTTCACGTACGATAGTAAAATATTTAAAATTCATCCATAATAACAAAATATATACCTACTTACTGTGTTAATATTAGAAAATATAATATCTATAGTTATCGCTGGATTCGTAATCACGCCTGGTTCACCCTCCCCATTCAACATAACATTATTATGTCTATAATGTGTCTGACCTAGTCGTATAGTTTGTGTGTGACAATCTGGTTTTAAGAGCGGATCTATTATAAATGTCCATCAATCATCCTTTCTTACGTATAATATCTATCCATCCAAAACTATCTATCCATGATTGTCGGACTGACTATGGATTTAGAATGCGGAAACCACTTATGAAAATTACGTTTATTTAGTGTAGAAATATATCATCTGTCTAACTCCTCGCAATCATTTGTTTAAATTAAGTGATCGTGATGTTAAAGTAAGTAAGTAATCGCCGCTCTCATAATCTGTCGTAAAGTAAATTCTGTTATTTAAGTGTCTGCGCCTGAGAAACACCTCTGTCCTCAAGAGTAACGCATCTTTGCATCATCAGAGAGGACTATTTGAGGCACGACGAGAATCGTCATCAGTTGCACAGGCTGTTTATTATTTGCTACTCCTACAACGAAAAGAAACCGTAATCGCGTGACAGTGGACGCAACAATAATGAAAATACATGACAGTACTGAGATTGCCAACTGGATAATAAGAAAGAACGTAGTTTTTAGCAATATACAAATATTTGTTCACCATAGCATAGTGACGTATACAGTTACTTTAAATGAAAATAATTTACCTATAACTGAGCAGCGATTAAAATCATTACATGATAACAAGTTCCTTAAAAAAATTGGCGAAAATGTAGTCTGGTAATAATATGAGCACACTTGCAAGTAAAGATAACAACCTACAAAGCTAGTACAGCTATTTAGCATGGCGCAGGTGAAGTGAAACTAATAAAAAATGGAAATCCGCTTCGGGCCGCTGCATATAGGCTATGACTCATCGGTCGCATAGTGTACACACTCGTTACGATCACATACATGCTTAAAATCACGATTATTCGTTGATATTAAATTTTATTTATCTATTAAATAAATCATAAAACATTTCAACACGTTTTGAATTATGTCTCGACATGATTACACAATTAACATGCATTTATGAGCGCTTTCCTTTTTTTAAAGAACGAGTGTCATGGTATAAATATAATTAAAGTTTAATGGTCGTTATTGACTCGATAGTTATGATATAGTTTTTACATTTATAGTGCCACCTAAACAGTGGGATCAGTATTGGGTCATTTGGCCATTGATTTTTTCCCGTTACATCTCTATATTTTAAATAAAAACGCGTATTACCTGACAAGTTACAATGCAATTTACAATACAAATGGATCCAGAAGGCATTCGATCCCCTACAAAAGAAGCCCGGGCAGGTAAAGAGGAAACCCTCGAGAATAAAGTAATTCCTTCCTTACCTACGAAAGCCGTTAGTTCTGTTGAGGATGAGTAACATAAGTTGTATGATATCACTGATTTCCTTGGTTTTCCAGCGTTGCCAGTTTGTATGAACAATCACTAGCCAATTAGAGAAATGCCCAGCTGTTAATAATTTTGAAAATAAAAAATAAAGACCAATTCGTACATAATAAAAAAATACACAATACATCAAAGAAACTTTGTTTTGAGTTTAAAATTTCTCTTTGGCTCAATTTCAACATCTCGTGAAATATTTATGAGTTTGAAAATCACAATTAATCAATAGCTGACGGTTCAAAAACGTTTGAAATATAGTAAGAGAAAAAATAATAAAAAAATATATTTTGTAAAATAGTTCATTGAAATATAAAAAAACTTAACTAACTCTCGTTAATGTTACAAAATATAATTTTTATATAGTTATTCTGTGAAAATGTTATAATCATTAGATATATTAACGATGTTTTATATAATCGTATTATATACGGAGAGAACATCATCTGCTGTCAGACATTGTAAATATTTAGATTTTTTAAATTTTACAAATTTAAGAGGTAACAGTCATATTTATGTGTTCAATGAAATATTAATCTTAATTAATTCATTAACCAATTGAATAACAAATAACAATTAAACTACCCGAAAGCTTTCCAAAATAGATATTAATTTCAAAGTAGGAAATTTCTAATCAAAAGCATTAAACGTGATCTTAGATTACCGCTCCTGGTGTTATGCTTAAATTTAATTCATAAAATACCATAAAAAATATCATCAATCCATGCAAGGAATTATCCCCTTGGAAGACTAACTATAAACAGATTGTAATTTTTGAATTTACACATCTTTCGCAATATTATACAGAATACTTGGATTAGTGATAAAACAGGAATCTTAGACAAAGCTGTGTTTTCGTTTAAAGGTTGTGGCAATGAAGAAACTAGACATTCAAAATTAACCATCTCAGATGGAAACAATCTTGTGCACGTAAAAGGTAAGCTTTGATTCTATATGAGGTTCATAACCGATATCAACGAGCAACAATTACCATTTGCCAACAATTGGACTGCGTGCTCCATTACTACCATACTCCATTACTACCATTCCATTCTACAAAAAGTCACAAGTAATTAGGAATTTAAGATCATATGAGACCGGGGCAGTGAAATATCACTTAATACTAACTTCCTAATTAGTGCAAGACAAAAAAGTGCTATAAGAATTATGTATGCTGTATACGGTGTATAAAGAAAGTTATGCGTGCAATTCTTTAACATTTTCAATATGCATGATTTTGTTTTATATTCAAGAAAATGAGATTAAAACACTTTCAAATTAAAATAATCTAAGATTACACGAAAATATGGGGTTGTTTTCGTCTGAAATTATAAGTAATTGTGTCACAAAACAATATATACATTTATCGTACCTATATCCGCGTAGGTATTAGGGATTAACCACACAATCACACTCAAAAATACCGTTTTCAAGGAGGAAATATAGGCTCGCACATTATAATTCGTTTAGTCATCATTTTAACAAATGCAAGACTGAAAAGTGACTATAGTTTTTACCCCGGTTGCCAAGCAACAGTCCGCTTGTAACGCAATCGTAGAAATCACAACATAACTCTACAACTCTAGTATTTATTACTATATCGTCAATGTATACGAAACGTAGATACCTATGATCCGAATTATCTACATGTGATTAAACAAAATTTGGGAATGGGAACAGTGTTTTAGAGGTACATCACACCAATAACATGTGTTATATGTGTTGTGTAGATTTTTGAAATCACCTGTATCTAAGAATATCTACTTTATCCAAGTCGAACAAACAAAATGGTGTCATAATTCTTCATGTTTTCTTTAGAAATATGCTTTTGTTACATAGTTCTAATCGTTTTACAAATGTGCCACCGCTTTATCAATCAATTTACCGCTTCTAGACAGAAATGTATTCCATTTCAGAGTGCCAAAAACTTTTTCAAACAATTATTCCCACAAGAGTTTATCAAGAAGAACAGTTCATATCTGGTAAAAGGAATGACGATCGCTATTCACCGTGGGAATGCGACTAGCGTTCTTGACACCATTCCGCACGGGCATGGACTCCCTCTACATTTTTTAGATTATTCTTTCATTATAATTAGTAAATTATTGTAATTACTATTAAATATATGTTAGGTATGTATTTCGTTTAAGGAAAGAGATTCGGATGGAATCACATTCAGTCTCACTAGAAAGGATTCATTCACTACAGTCATCAGCAGACGTAATTTGAAACAGCTACGGCAATTTTCTCCTTCCTAGGGAAAAGTTTATTCAGCAGTGGGTATCTCAGGAATGAATTGTTGAATTAATTATTGAAATTTAGACACCGAATGAAACCATATAATTGCTACTTAACCGTTAAACTTAATCATAGTTACCTGCAAAGTTTTGTGGATTATTTCCATTATTGATTGCATACATTTTATGGAGGAGCCGATGAATCCTCAGTAGAAAAAAATATATTTTCACGTTTTATTATTTTCATTTTATTATGTTATCGGATTTATCTTAGAATTTAATAAAAAACACCTCATTAAGTACTTAATCTTGTACAGAACTTTACGGATTTAAGCTTATTTAATTACCAAAAATAACTAAGACAACTAATGTAATCTTGTTTGAAAGATACCGATAAATAAAAGAAAGTAAATGGACAAGATTAAAGGTACTATTGGTCTATATACTTCCATCTTTGGTCTAATATGGCAATAACATTTTATTGATAAACCCAGTCATTTTTCAGAAGTTGCAACGCACTTGTGTTACCTTCATGTAGTATACAATTGATATTTGGATTAGATACATGTTTATATGATAAAGAGGTTATATAACAGTTTAAGTATATCTTAATTGTCGTATAATGACTGAAAACCACAGAAAAAAATGTAAAAGAAAAAGCAATTAAAAGTAGTTTCGACCCTAAAATCTTTCCCAAATGTATTGCGTCTTCGAAAGAAGCAATACATTTGTGAAAGAAAAGAACTTCTGATAAAAATAAAGTGCACTATACCATCCTCAAAAGTATAAAGGCAGAAATTGATGTGATGTTTATACCGCTGCAGTTACTGCTATTACCTCTACAGTACTTAACATCAGATTTTGCTTTAATATTGTGTACATAAAACATTCACTGCAGTCTTAACAAGGTGAACAATCGATGCTGTCCTAAAAGTGGCACGAGAGGTATGTGAAGTGATCTAACCGCCGGATCACCTTGAGATCGAAGCGTTGCCTCACGTACATCCATCGTATAATAAGGCTTTCATATCAATTGTTTAATCTTCAATTTGAATCAGAATTTAAGATATGTACTATGTACAATAAATTAAAACTCGTATCATTTAGCCTGAAATTCTCGAGAGTTTCTAGTTTTACAGTATGTTACTACAAAAAATAGTGGCCTCAACGACGGTCATTCTGTGTTTCTGATCTTGACTTGACAATCAAAATACTGAGCTCAAATTGTAGTTAATCATTTATGAATTATTGGTAATTTATTTTGATAATGTCACCGTAACTAATCATAATTATTAAAATTATTTATTATGACCAACGTAATATCAATATAAACGTTAAGCCTTTTTATTATTAGTTTTAGGGTGTTCAATATAGTGAATAATATTCAAAAACATTTATATAACTGATAAAAATATATAAGATCGAAATCATTGTAGTGAACGATTTCAAAAATATATTAAAACATTTTAGACCCAATTTGTGTAGAATATGTATATCTTCATTTATATAAGGTAATGCATCGACATATAAATACATGAGATATATGGCATGGTATGGTATGATGGCATGGTTTCGTTAGTTTTAGTCAATGTACATAACATATGTATATGTATACACCAAGGAAAGCTGACGAAACGAGTCACTCCGAATGACAATCACATATTTATTGTTTCTGTTTCATTTGTATGCAAGGAAGGCTTCGCGGCTCGAGCCCGGAGCCGTTGCTCATTAAGGTGTGCATATACACACACACACACAGATACATAGAGACGCAATGTCACTTGACTCGGCGTAGACGCATCTTAATAAAGTCACATTGTGACATAAACGTTCCAAATAGAACATAATGCGTCACTTAAAAATCTTAATACATATCATTTCTTTCGCTCGTAATTCTTATGTAGTTATCTTAATGATTCTTAACTATACTTGGACATGATAGATTACACTTGCATAGATTCTTTCCTATTCTTTTTGGATATCTTACATTAATAATCAAATGTTCCCAAATTTTTAGACTACCATCGCCGAATATTTTTGAAACTTAATAATTTCGAATTAGCTAGTATAAAACATGAGAATCAAAAATAATTGCGCCTTGAATAAATATCTATATAAATGTTTTAACTGTTCGCCATGTACGTGGAAGATCCATAAAATAAGCTATTATTAGAGGCCTTTTTAACGCAATAGAACCCAAAACAATAGTCATTCCCTGTTTGTGATTGTTTTTCGCCAATGAGCTTAACTTAACTTAAATTTAACATTTAACTTTTCGTGTTAATTTCATTATAATTGGTATATAAATAACAAAAAATATACATATGTTAAGTGTTTTTTCACACAGATTTATCTATGACGCGTGTTAGTAATCCCAGGGAATTTATGGTTTGATCTGAAAAAATCTATTCATCAAATTAGACATATGTTTGAAAGAGACACTGATAATGTTTATATTTGACGTTTCTAGGTTTCACACATATTGATTTGAACTTTAAACGCAGGGCTTTACTGATAAATTTTCCGTTTATGTGCATAATCAGCTTGCCTTTAATGGCATTTCTGCGTGCAATGTTAATAGCGGACCACCCCCCGTCTCAGAAACACCCACTGCGCCGTGACCTCATAATAATGGAACTTCTTAAACGTTTACTTTATTCAGTGCCCAACCAACAGTTTCTCGTTAAGTTCTGCTGGTCTATTCCGCTTGGATACGACTAGACTGCTAATATTAATACTTTTTACTTCATGACTCCAAAGGGGATCATATTCAGTTTGAAATAACGTCACATAGAAACCGGTTGACGATCAAGATGCTTCCATGTAGCTCATACGTGAGATTGTCACATAAGCAGTTATAAACTAATACGCAACATTGCTTGCTCGTACTAAGTTTTTGTCATATAGATTTAAGTTATTGAAATAGATATTTCATTTTATATAACCCACGCGAATAAAGTCATTAATAGACTTACCGAGCGCCTCTCGCAGTCTCAACTGGCATCGATCACAATTATATCTCTAAGCCAGAGGTACGATAGACAAAGAAGATAAACCGGATGTAATTTTGATGCGACGTTCGCCCGGATATTGTTTCCATTTAAGTGTAAGTAGAATAATCTGTAGAAATGCTGCTTTTAAACCTTCAGAAAAATATTCGGTACTAATAGAATATTTTAACATAGTGCTCTGTTACTTGTTATAGATTTAAGAAATCTTCAACTTTTTTAGGTTGAAATCCCGTTCTACAAAGAGTTACTTTAATGTATGGGGGTTGTAATCACAATCAATTCACAGCCAATTCAGCTGGCTTTAAACTTACAGCTCGGTCGGACAACCCCGGTGGCAGTACAGTTCAACAGATGGTACAAATGTGGTCCACCTGGGGAAGTACCACAGCTACTCACACAATTTGCGCTGTAGTAATTCTTGTGTTTCGGTTCTTTAGATGCCGTTTCCAAATATACATAGAAACAAGGCGACAATCTTAGTCTTCAATAATAGCAACCCATTTGCGTATAAACTCAAATACGACGATAGTACTATTTGAATTTGTTTGTGAATTTCCACGGTCTGCAGCGCCTACTTAACATAAGGCTCACATACTGGTCAAGCTACTCTTCTCACTTAAAAAAATATTATGTGCTACTTACAATAATAAAAATGATACAAATGCATAATATCAATCATAGCTAGATCGACATCAAGTACCTAATAATAATCCAGAACACGTTATGTTAACATAATTTCGATATTTCATGTAGGTACCTCCTAAAAACGAAGAACCTTGTAAGGATCGCAAAAATGCATCCGATAATTCCAAAAACGGTCATAAAATCCAGTTCTATTTCCGATTTCTGAGAACCGGTTATCGTGCAGGTGAGCTAACAGTAAATTGGGTTGCTGACAGCTCGGCGCAATATCCGGGCCAGAACAGCGCGTACCGATCATATCCGCCTACTCCGGCAGCTCCAGCTGTCTATTGCTATCTTCATATTGTTTACAGGATTGCGAATGTGAACACCTTGGCCGGTCAATCAATTATCCAATGTGTCAATATTTATTTACGTCCATGTACGTGTATATGTACATGTATATCGTATATAATTAAAGTGAGAAGAGTAGCAAACGAGCATGCAAATCACCTGATGTTAAATAGTCGCAGCGCATAGACAAACACGATTGAAATCCTATCTGAGCTCGAATCTAGACGCGTTGCTACTCCTTAGGGCTAAGATGGTTGCCTCGCTTCAAAGTGTAGCCAGTAACCGCGCCTCTCCAACCGAAACACGAGTAATGGTTTACGGTGGATTATGAGGGCGGCAGTGGTACCTCCCCGGTTCAACTATAGTTATCCCACCTTTAAATATAGTTCGTAATATAGGACTAAACTTAGTAATGGCAACAGATACCCAGAAAAATAGTAAATATCTATATCGTATTTACGACTACCATAACATACAAATAAAATAAGAATAAGGTAATTATTTTATGGATTTTTATATCAATCAAATAAAATAATGTTTAAAGGGTCCGAAAGTAAATGGACATTACACCCAGAATGTGTAGACCCTCGACGTGCGATACTGTACAATAGTATTAGATAATAGATTGTCTTCAAAAATTTAAGCTTTAATTGTAGTACGATAATGGCTTAATTTTTTTAAGACATTCGCTATCACTGTTATAAAACGTAAATAAAAACATAGCAACTATGAACTGGCAACAACAATTATCTATTATCACCGCTATAGGAGACCATAATCTATAACCACCACTTATAAAAATTCAATGCTCCATAATTAGTAAATTCACCAATGGTCTACACTTCGGGGTAGAGGTTCTATTCCATGTAAGTACATAAAGCTTAAAAGAATGATGTAATAATGGGCCTTTGACTGTTCATTAAGATGTGCTTACGTTACATTATCAAGCCACGGCATAAGGTACACAGGTGTCTTATCTCAGGTGTACTCATTTTAAACAATTCGTCATCGAGGTGAACGATCACTCGCTTAATGATGTGGTTCACGTAATGAGTATATTAAACTAATCATCTAAATTCATAATTACCTTAAGTAATAGTCGAAGTATCTCTTCGACCTACAGGCTTGTACATAGAAGCGCAAATGAATTAAAAGGCAAATCCGCGTGGGAATCTGATACCGTTGCAGAACATTATTGTAGGAAAATAATAAGCCCTGTGTTTTACAAAGTATTAAGTACGAACAGAATACATAAACAATGATTCCTATATCTCATATATACAATGATAAAAATCTTAAAATTAATTAAAATGAAAACCTAACCTAACAATCTAAAGGGAGTCCGTGCCCATGCGGCATGGTTGCAATAACACTAGCTGCATGCCCGCGCTGGATAGCATTAATTATTATTATTATTATTTATCATTCCTATATCTAAAAAATAATACGCAATCACCTACATAAAGGTACACGTACACCTGCATACCTATGTACACCACGTATGGCATGGGGAAACGGTTGATGTCATTTAACATGATTTTAATCAAAGAGGCAGATATATCTATATATTTCGTCTTATATTTAAATCAAGTCTATATATTCCGTCTATATATTTAAATCAAGAGACTATATCACATACAAATATGAGTACATTTCAAGAAGCAAATATTATTTTATGAATGTTTATGAAAACAATGCAGCGCAATGTCTCATAACTGAGACATGTGTTTGATTTGATAGCAGATGCAAAGTGTACGCACTTATATAAAGTCCTAAATGTACCGAATTAATCTGTCTTCTTAGTTCAGGTGGATTGGCTCTAACATTACGCTTGTGTCTGACTTAGTCCCCATTTTTTAACATAATACACAGTACACACTTTTGTTGTACACACCTACATACTACCTATATAATTACCGGAGAACAAAAGTATTGTGTTTACGTCGGCGCTAAAAGATTGGGTGCAGACATTACGTCTGTGTACTTGTAGATGATACACAGATGCTAAAAAATAAAATATTTCAGTGATTTGTCGGCACTACTTCAGTCTAGAGAAATAAGCTCCAGTTTAGTGCAGCCTCCCGTAAAGCTGACCCGATCAAATATTTGAGCGCCACAATCAATGTGTTAGTAACAACAAAAAGGATTTTCTTCCTATTCTATAAAGGTTCTCATTTGTTTTTGTAACGTATTGTTACCTACTACCCAATAGTTCCACAACAGATATGACATATTGTAGTTGATCTATATAATTATTAATATTAATTAATAATTCATAATTAAGATTATTATTTACTTTTGTATTAATTTAGCTATTTTAAATTAGTCAATATTTGACTCTCAATGATAAAACTATATAAAGAGGGTACCGGATTGTTAAAGGGCATTCGAGATACAAGCAGGGGGGTAGGACGTTACTCTGTCCATTAAATATACTAAATGTGTGTAAAAATTATCTCGGCGTTTCATTGTGCAAAACCCCACGACTGTAACATTATGTTAAGTAAAAATGTTTAAAAAAAATCCCTAAATATAATGTACCCTACCGAATTAAGTGCAATAATTATTTATATATCTTGTTTTTACTCGCGCCATCCCTCAAGCCGAAAACAATATGTACGTATATACGCTAAAATCATATAAACTAAATTAAAATATGGGTTGACCATATTTTAGGGATATAATTTCCAAAACTTCTATCTGTCAGGATTCTTAGTTCAGCAGTTTCGGTTGTATTTTGATATCTAAGTCTGCTAGTCACCTGACCGTTTTATAAATTATTTCTATGCAGTTGAGTTTTCATAACATTTTTTTTTAAATCAAAGACTTCACTTAAGTCAATATAAGTGTGATATGTTTTAAAATCTAGAAAAATAGCAATGCGAAATTAATTGGGTACAGCGAAATTAACAGAGGCGGTATTACATAAACGATATATAAAATAAATAATATTAACAGAAATTAAAAAATAAAAGGTATGCAAGCACTATTTCTTACTTTCTCATTCAAATGCTTACCTTCATAAAAATGTATATTTAAGCAACAGATGTATAAAATTTTACTAAGATATCTTTTACATAAGTGTAGTTACATATGTCTTATACTACCTATCCGGTAACGTACATACTTCCTTATTTCAACAAGACATTGCTAATAGATTTTTCATCATAATTATAAAAGATGTATAGGCTAGGTACTTGGCTATTATTATTACAAATAAAACGGTACTAACAGTGTAGGAACATCAAACATGCCATTAAAATTAAACAAGAACACTGGTCTGAGAAAACTCCAAACGATAAGAAAGTTGTTTTATTGTGCAAATATTTATTATTAACATACCACAAATATAGCAATGAATGTAAAAAACTATGACTCATTGAAAGCGATGTAAAGTATCTTAAGAGAATACATTGTATAGCAGAACATATATACAGATATATACAATCCGTTAGGCATATGTATAAGAATATACTAAAACAATGATTTTAATGATTTTTGCAGTCACATCAGTAAAATAAAATACCTGTTTTTATTTTACGAATTTTGGTTTAATTCGTGTTACTTAAGGGATTAAAGGTATGTAAAGATGGTACTGTATACCATTTTACATGGAACATCTCTAACTACAATTATCCATAAAAAATCGGCACTCAGAAAAGTTAAATCATAATAATAGAGCTAAAACTTTACTTGTGTTCCATTGCAAAAAGGATTAAAACATGAAGTTTTCTTTTCATCACAAAGGTAGAAGGAATTCACGGTTGCTATATCGTAAAAAAGTTAATTCTTTTATTTTGCAGAAGTCTTCAAATATTATGTTTTGGCCTGTGAGTAACGTTAAAGGCAACCTTTTACGTGAACCGTTACGTTTGTTCAACAAATTTTTCAGACATTCTTGGATTGTCAAAACCTTTTATCATGAAATAAAAGAAGTTACGAACTAAAAAAAGTTATTTTTATCCTCGAATGAAAACCTGTTATTGAAACAAAGCTGCAATAAAAATGTAATATTTTAACAGGTATCTTACTGCGCATTGTATAGGAAAGGAAGTAAAAACCGTTGAATCACAACGTTAAAATGGAATAAAGTATTCACGTGATGCTAATTAGGTATAGATTATAGATACAACTAAAATGTAAAGTGTTGTCTTTTAAACTTAAGAAATTCACATATTTGTTTTTTAGTAACAATAAGTTTAATGAAAAAAATTTTCGGGATAATGTAATAAAATTAAATATTTTATATAGACACGCAAAAACTGGCATCGTACTCAATTTAACGAAACCGCGAATGATTCAAGAGATAAGCTTGAATACTAGTTCTCCTTGAAACTTAAACTGCATAAATATAAGTTAATTAAAACTTACCTTAATCTGTTGTCATGTTGCAAATGAAAATTCAAAACAAGGAAGAATGTATAGAATTTCACAAACACTGGATCAACTTTCTAAATTAAAATTCGTAACTGAATATCGAAGCCTTAATAGGCTTGGTGGCCAATAGCGGAGGTGATGACGGAATGCGACTCTTGCGCAGGTAGAGTTAAGCCGTGTTGGTGTTCACTGTCATTGTGTGCGTGAGTATTGATACAATGTTTAAACAAGATGGCCGTTTGCATGTGTGTACTGCGACGCTGTGAAACAACACGTTTCAACGTTCTGTTAAATTACTTAATGTGACTATGTACATATTCTTATCCCGCAGTCATTTAATCCTATTTTTCTTTCTTCTTTATCAATTGCGATAATAACTAGATAGTTAATAAAAAAATAGCATTTAAAACATCGTTTCTATTCGAGTAATAAAAATAATCGTTATAAAGTTTATAAGAAAAAAAAAATTAAAAAATTACCCTGTTTTGGTGGGAAGAACATTACATTGGTAGCCACCTATTTATAGAAAATGTGCTGATTAAAAAACACCAAGACAAATTACTGTTGCGTAGCTCTTAATTTACGGAATTACGTTCTCATTCTCTTAATTATATGTAAATAACTATATAATTAGTAGTTTAGTTCTGTACCAAATATGTGGGGTAATATAACGTATTTATTAAGTACATATGTGCCTCATAAAGGTTATTTTTATGCTTGATGCCTTGTGCTAAAAAAAATAAAGCACTTATTACGTTAAAAAAATTAACCAATATTTATTTACACATCTACATGCTTATTGGATATATTTGGAATACCTTTGGGTGGCAATGAGATAACATGTACCTCACAAAAAAAAACTAAAGTTAACTAAGTGGGTAGGTACGATCATACACACCGATCGATTCGATTTGTAATCGAAAATATTTCATATAGATATAATAGAATAATGTATATTGTCGATGACAGTTTATGTTCCACACAAAAGGTATTATAATATACATACATATATATACATAGATATTTTGCAACAGTCTATCCTATGCGGGCATGTAGGTAATATTTCCAAAAATATACAATATTACTAGAAAAAGTTTTTTAGATACCTCAATATCATTTTTAAGGCCTATCCAATGACATATGTTTATATTATGGATAATGCATTAGTTTTCATTCCTCATTTACATCCACCTCTCGTTAATCTTTCTTTTGCATAATGCTAATAGTAGGGAATTTAAGTACTATATTCTAAAAAAGAAATCTCACCACTTTTGTTAAAATAAAAAATCCTTGGATAGGTTAAATAATTAAATCAGACCATGAATAAAGGCAGTGATTTTCTATAAAAGTTAGTAATATCGTGAAGCAAAAAAGAATAGCGTAGGTAAATACATATCAATAGTAAATTCATTGTATATATGCAGATATATAGTGTCCTTAAATCTAATGTAGGTATATATTGGTATAACGAAGGTTTTGTAGTGGGATAACTCAAGTCTACATACATTGTATTTAAATTTTGTAAAGTAATAAAAAATACTGTGGTGTGAAACACGAATAGATTTCAAAGATAATCTAACTATGGGTATTAATCTTTTTATTTTTAACATTTATCTATTGAGTTTTAATAATTATCTATTTATTTTAGATACACAATTTTCACTGCTACGTATTGTTGAAAGTGGGTATGGATGGCAAATAAATCTATTTTATTTTGCCAGAAGCACCGTATATCACTGGTTTTAGATTTATATCATAGTTTACGATCTTAAAAAACTTAACGTCATTATATGAACATTCAACCTTTTCAACTTTCAACCTAGTATAATTTACTTAAACAGTATCAATATTTTTTTAAATAAAACAATGATTACTTAAAATAATTAATATAGACATATTATATATATTTTTTATGTGTTATCTCCTTTGTATTTAATATTTGAAGTTATTGTACACCGTATTGTCAATACGAAGTATTTAAAAATTAGCAACAGGTAGCGCCCTCTATGGAAAAAAATGAATAGTAACTGTAGTAAAACTCTTCAATATCTCTCGAAGTACCTATTTAGCAAAAGTTTATGTAAAGAAACATGTAAATAATAGTAACACGCGTTTGCTACTATCCGTTATGGTACGTGATGATGACAAGCGGCCCGATGGCCTGACATTAAATCCTTGAGAGAGGGGGAAGGCCCTCGTATGTGATAGGACCTTGCGACGATACGTTGGCCACTTCTCATCTCGGCGGAACCTTGGTGAGGGTTGGCGCCACTAAGTGGTAATCCTTAGAGTCTGCGTGCAAAAAAAAATTCAAACTTTTGGTTTGGAGCTGGCACACTGGCTCTAGTGTGGCTTAAAATAAACAGACGTAAATGTTATGAAATCGCCCAACAATGAAAAAGCGCTGTTAATTTATTTTCCATTACTATGTAGCTGTTATTCCAAGGCAAAGCATTTTCCGTACTGACGACTCAAAAAATACCATGGGTACCGTAACTATAGTCCCAGGAAGGTTTTACGGTATCTTGTGCTTATCGTAAAAGAAGACTTAAAGAGAACTTCCAAGATTGCAGGTGCCAATAAATAATGGGAGCTAGAGCGTCCAGCGTCGACTGTCCATCATTAGCCGCTGCAAGGAAAACGTTATTTTCTCAGGTTGCATCCCAGACGAAATGTCATGCTCATCATGTCATCATCGAGGTACTGGTGCGTTAATGCGAAGACCCCAAAATCCTCGAAAATCACCATAATCACCAAAATCATCATTAATTAGTGGTAATCTAACATAACCCGATATCACGTGACAGCGAACTTTAAAAGTTTATATCCGATAAAAAAACGCAGTATAGAGAGTTTCACAACGAAAACTTTGCATTTATCTATATATTTGGAGGTGTTACAACTAGCAGGTAAATTATATAGTCATTCACAATATATATAAATATGGGTACCTGGGCTAAGTACATAAACACTGATTTACATCTAGGTAAGTAACTCTTAGATTGACTTAACAAATAATAATAATAATAATCAATATTTACTCGGTCATCTTTTTGCTGTTATTTTATAAACCAACTTATTTTGTAAATTATTCTTCCGACTCTGAACCTAAAAAAAAACCTTTTTCTACCCTACAATATTCACTTACAAAACCTCTAGCTCTAAAGAACCATCTTGACTGTGTCGACATCTAGCACGAAAAATGTTTATTAATAACTACAGCGCCATCTGAATTTACGTACTTGATACTTTTTAGTAGGAATTAATTGATACCACAGAAGTATCGATACTTTTACTCGATGCATTGGTCCTAAGGTATCGTATACTTACTAGTATCGACCGTTTTGCTTTGTCAAATTTAGAATGAAATAAATAAGAACCGTAACAAATATCATCATCATGAAAATACAAGTTTTTAAAAGAATTTGTGAAAAAAAATTATGGGGTCCCCCAAAAACATTACTTTTTCCATGTGTATGCTGTTAAGCGTTTCTGGATTACGCCCGCCTTGGAATATAGTCTTTCGCAGGGTATAACGGTACCGACAATATTAAGATATATTCGCGCTTGTTTATATAATGCTGGAAATACAAGTTTTAAATCTTCCCACTACTCTAATGAATTGACTTTTAAGACGCTTATGACCTATTGCAAGTTGACGTCATGTTAATAAAAATAATTGTTAACGGTTTCTTCTTAAGATCCACTGGTCGGCGTTGATATGTCTTCCTTAATAATATTTCTTTAATTTTGTATCTGTATCGCCTACCCATAAACATTTGCATTTAAAAAACGCAGGTTTTTGAATCGTGAGTCTAAAATTGTTCTCAACCTGTTTTTTTAGTTTGCCTAATTGTATAACATCGTTTTTAATCCATTTGACAATTGTTCTAACTTTATTGAAAATACTACAAATTGCACTTAAAGTATTTTAATGAGGAATGTACAATCAAATTAATAGTATGCTCAAAACATGGCAAATGATTTGAATCGCCAAGTGATTTTTAATCGCGGCTACAATATTAGCACAATTGTCTGTAACAACGAAAGTAACTTTAGTGTGGTAAACACTGTTATATGGCTTTACTGAAGTTTCTTGTTAGCAATATGTGTACGGGTAAGGTTGTCTTCTCTAAAAAACTTACTGTAACACCCAAAAAACTGTTTCCATTCATAGTTTTCCGTCGAAATGTCAAGAGTCATACATTTGTATACTGGAATTCAGTTGTATTGGTATCGGTTAAAAGCAAAGTATTTGTATATACGATACACTTTTATATACTTTTGAGCAATACCTACTCGATACTTAGTTTCAAAGTATCGATAAAAAGTACTTGGTATAGGAAGGCAAGTATTGAGTACGTTCTCTTCCTCATATCGTTTCATCCCTACTTTTAGACACCACGCTAACGCCGTCTAGAATATTTATACTATAATCAAGCTAGAGTCTAACTATACAAATGAAGAACTTCTTTATAATTATTACAGGGTATTATTACAAATGCATATCAGATTCTCAGACAATTATAGACAAGATATTTCATACAACTCGTGGGACATCGCTAGAACCACGAGAACTTCATTACATGCACACATTTACACCAAAACTGTAATCCCTCATTGTGTATAGATATTATAGCCTTTGACAATCCTATCGTATGTTCGCTTAACACTTTCCCTGCGTTGCGGATATATATAACCTGGTCAGTATTGCGGGAGGCGGCTTTAAACTCGAGCCTACTTTATTATACTTGATTATACTGAAGATACGCCGACAAATGACTGAAATATTGTATTTTTTAGCATCTGTGTATCATCTACGAATACACAGACATAATTTCCTCCCCCAGTCTTGTAGCACCGACGTAAAAACAGCACTTTTGTTGGCCCGTAATCCATACAAATTTGTAAGTACAACACAGTTGTGTAGGAGCCGCAAACGCACCACGCCCAGAATTACACAGCAGTGTTGTAGCCGCGGGGAAAGTGATAATGTCAAATGAAGAATATTTGAAACGTGCATTTGTTGTATGGTTAATAATTTTTGTTTAAAATTTAGAACTCTATTTATGAATGTTATGATTTTAGCCTTTTTGCTTAATTTGCCCTTTATTTTGCAATTTATTTTATTAATTTAAACGTAATTATATAAATGGAAATAAGGTAGGACGGCGTTCCTGTATTATTAAATACTAGTATCAAAGGATTCTGGCTCCGATAATTGTCTCACTATAACGTAACTCAGGCTTCAACACCTAAAAAAATTAAATGTGTAAACCAAAAATAATTTTCTTTGAAATATTTACAACATTAAACATCTAAATCTATCTACGCGGCAAATTTATTGATATAAATAATGTGAAGCTTAATTTTACATCAATACATATAATAAATAAATGTTATTTAAGCGCCATTGAAGTGTAATTTACATACTTTAAGGAAAAATAGCAGTATAGAGCTGATATTTTTATAGAGTAAAATCAACACCGTAACCAGACTTAATAAAAAAAAGTTAAATGAAATAAAAATAAGCGAAAATTATTACTGTTAAAAGGCATGGCATCAAAAATGAAAATGATTCCAAGTGAACTTACGGATATTTTAAGAATCCACGATTCCTTTTAAGACATTTTTTCAAAGAAGATGACCGCGTGCAATACTCTAAGTGGTTTGTCAAGTGGTTTGCAGTTTTTTTGTCATAAAATGTATATGAGTATACATCAGCTAGGATGTTTCGATGAGCGTTGAATCTCGCTTTACTTTAAAATCAATATAGGATATGATTTGATTGGTCTTTACGTGGCAATTCTGCGGAAGAGGTGAGGTCTTTCCAGGTTCAAAAGACCATTGTGCAAAGCACATGATTGATTTCATTTATTCGTTGTAGGTAGTTTTTTTTTGTTTTCGTCATGTCAAATTTTTTTTGTTTTTCTTCTGATTTTGTTTTTGTCGCATTTCATTTTTCGTTCTTGTATAGTACCTGTAGTGAATCGTCTTGTCTTCGCTCTATGTTTTTATTATTTTTATTGTAATTTTGCTGATGATTTCCAACACTAGCTATTATAAAATTATTTTTCAGATGAAGTTAGTTTTCTATTGTTGCTGTTAATTCTCATTAACACATTTGTCTTCTTTTAATTATGGTAACTTATTACGACATATGTATAAAAATATTTATTCCGAGTTCATTAGACAACATTAGATACTGAAGTTGTAAGGTAAATTCCGTAAATCCAAGTTTTCCTTATTTTATCTTAATCAGAACAAAAATCAATTACAGCAAACTCAATTTTGCCATAACAAATTATATTTTCAATACTCAATACTATAATAATTCAAACTTGAATAGTAGCATAACATGTTATATTTTATTAATTTTCCGAGAGATATGTTAAATGTTATAAAGAACAAGTTTAATATTCCTGTTATGTTTTCAGCTGGATTTGAAGAAGCAGACGAGTTGATCCAAAAAGCCATGATCAAGTTCCCCACTGTGGTAACCCATATGCTACAGAATGCGGGTGTCAGAAATCCTAAGATTCTAAATTGTCCACTATTTGCCGTAGACGCCAACGACAGGTCAGTTATGTTTATGAACGTTAATTTTTAAAACAATACTGTGTAAGAATACCAGGTGATCCACACCAACATACAGGTTTACATTTCCAAGATAAAACTTAAATGGTTCGACTGCGGTGATACAATTCGTGCGTTTCGGTACCGAGGTGTGGTTGTAGGTAGTTTTGCAGATGAGGGTATCATCATATCAGTCTTCAGGAGTAGCAATGTATCTGTTATTAATGTAATGTATGTGCTTATTAATGTAATGTAACACTCGCGTTCTATTTGGACTTGGGAGAAATACCCATTGGATGCAGATGTGCTTTCAGGTACACTTCATGTTTGTTTATTACTTAAATATCATAAAAAAGATACAAGGTACACTGTTACTCAATTTACAATTGAGAAAATCTGCATTCATACATTAACAAAATAATTGGGCGTGCGGTCTTAGTTATACATAAAAATCGGTGTGATATGTTATTGTACAAATTGATTATGCATAATGCATACAATCCTTGTCTTTGTTCACAATATTTCATGGAATCGTTTGTATACAATTAAAATGAAATTGTCAAGTCTCAAGTTTAATAGACAGCACAATCTATCATAAAACAGATTGTACCTTTAGACAGATTTTAGCAAGTTTTTTTTAGTAACAACTAACAAACTAACAAAAACGTTTGCCATATGTGATGTAATCAAATATTAACTGTTTGTATTTCTAGGACGTCATCAAACCTGAAAGATTTGATAGTATTATACGCTAGATTCGTCTGGAATAAGTTCCTTGAAGAATCCGTGATGAAGTGGCTAATTCGCAATGCGACGGAACTCATTGATAAGTACGAGAGCGATCAAATAACTAAGGTTAGTAAATGTGCACTTCAATCAATCTATGTATGTATGTTAGGATGTATGTATAACGTTTTTCAATTTCATTTTCAAATTCAATGATTTTCATGATCACGGTTTTATTATTTGTACAGTATTATTCTAATCATTAGCATAAAGATGTACATACTAATGTAAATATTAGGGCATGTAGAAAAACGTTTTACTTAAAATGAAACTAATTGTAGAATAAAAAATAGTATAAAGTCTAACACAGACTGACATTCAATTTATTACTCTTTCTACAATAAATATGCTTATTATAAACTTTAACCAGTTTCGACAAATAAAGAAGATAAATCACTAAACAGATATACAAAAAAAATCCTTTAGTCTTTTATTACTATACTTTGTAGTATGTCATGTCAAGTGCAAAACTCGGGCTAATTGAGTATTAATATACTGTTTGTGCTCTTTGTGCAACAATTATACCATTAAGCTTTATCAAAAAGTAGTATTTGTATCAATTTATTTCAAAAAATTTGTTTGTTATAACTATATTTTAAACAATAATTTATCACCCCAGGCGGAGGCGAGGGCATATGCGAATGTGCGTATGAATTTATTCCAAGCGTTTCCACCGGAAATCCTACGACATTTGAGCATACTTTCACCGTTGAATTCCTTGATTGTTGATGGGGTAAATATGTCTTCATTG